>CAJNIZ010007534.1:0-15989 GCA_905231905.1 Symbiodinium pilosum
ATGTGGCGAAGCCATTTGTTTCCTCGTTGCACTTGCAGCATTCCTTGAAATTCAGCGAACACGTGCTTCGCTCTTGATACATCGCAACTTGGGACATCCCCGAAGCCCATAAAAGGACAGATCTTAGGAGTGACGGGCTCTCCCAGGGACACCCGCGGACTTGCAAACCATTAAGGAATTCCTTCCCCAGGAGAGCCTGGCAAAGCCTACAACCTGGCAACAGTCAGAAAAGGCTTGGCCAAACCTTTGACATTGCCCGGTCCTGCTGGTGGTGCTCCATGTTTTTGCCAGGAAGCGCAGCTTTGCCGGTCTTGTTTCTGGACAATGGCTTGCGACCTCTGCGCAGAGCACACCAAACTAAAGCTGACACATTTCTCGCTTCTGCAACCAAAAGGCGAGAGCCCGAGGCAGCCATTGCGCCGGCAGCCGCGGCAGCAGTTCCCGCAACGGCTCCAGCCCCTGAGGCTGCTGAGGCTCCTGAACCTCCGGTGTTCTCGGCGACAGCACGGCTGGAGGCCTCGACCTACAGTAACAGAAGGCACGCGCTGCGTCACGCAGCAATGGCAGCGACGCAGAAAACAAAGAAAAGCACCTCCAACTGTCGCGGAGCCCCGTGTCCAGGAGCAACAAAGCTGGGCGCGGCGAGAAGTGCGGCAGCTGCACCTTGTAAACTTGACTCACAGAAATCCAGCGTTAATTATCTTCGTGTTGGCTGACAGCGCGATACAGAGCTCAAATTCAAATATCCAAATGCACACCCACGCCCTAGGCAAGACTATTCGACGTCCAACTCTAGTCCCGAATGGCCTGCCATCGCCACTGGGGCACGTCTGCCTCGCGCCATCTTGCTGACAACCTGAGGCGATGAGCGGCAAAGCTGTCTGTGGACAGCAGCATGCAAGATTTCTCACTGAGTTCCACACAGCCATCGGCAGAGCAGTGTTACTACTATCTGCGGGACGAATCACGAAATCTGCTTGGGACTGCAATAGACATTCGGATACAGAAACCTGACTATGTTGCAGCTCTGTTACACTGTTCCCTGGCATCATAGAATTGGCGTAAATCCGCCAGCAACTGCACATCATTCTTTAGCAATCTATTTGTTTTTCGTCTTTCGCCTGGGCTGTGGACATTCCAACAATCAAGCGCACAGTTGTCGCATGTTGTACCAGCTGGTCTATTCAGTGTTCAGTACAAATACTCCGCGTCTCAGAATGTCACACAAACTTTGACAACAAGCGCCAACGTCATTGCTGCTGGAGAATATCTACACCTCCGCAAATGATCAGAAAGTACGCCGCCGCAGGACTCTCTGCAGGAGTGTCTAAGTAGCTCTTTATGGGAAGCAGGGGGGATGGATCCAGGAAATCTGATCATCGAACATCAGTGTTTAAACACTGGCACCAGATGCATTGGCAAAGGGGCGCAACGCATAGCCGGCCTCAACTCAGCTGGCATTGCATCTACACCGCCACATACTTCAAAGCTACGGTGCGGCAGCTTTTGCAGCCGCTCGTTCCACGCGTGAGAAGCGCAGGCACGTAGCTCTGGATAGAGGCGCATAACTCTTGAACGGCAGACGTATCAAACCGCTACTGAAGGATGGCCGGCAGTCGGATTTAGTGACAATGCGCGATTGCTGTTGGCAATGCAAGATCTCATGGTTTCAAAATCAAATCCCGGCAGGGTCAGACATGCTGACTCAGACCAGCTACCTTGCTTGATTCTGCAGCTCCTGCTTTAGCACAACCTGCGACGACGAATTTTTGACTTGGCAACAGAAGCCCAGATCACTAGGAAAGCTCAAGCGTCTTCAGAAATGTAGCAATTGCGCGCATGCAGCATTGCACATCAGCCTCTCGGAGAAGCGTGTGCAGCTTCTGTGCCAGGACCTTTCACCAACATCCATTGTGTCTGCTGGCATGCTCAAACATGCTCTGGCATTTTCTGCAGGGCACCGGAGTCAGGACGTGCTTGGCCGCAAATTCAGCAGCCACTTCACTGACATTCTGGCCCTGAAACAAGAAGATGTGACTCTACCAAGTGATATCACGCAGCCCAGGCTATCAGCAATTGTATATGTGCCAGCAACGAGGATTTTGTAGTCCCAAGCACGCAGTGATTCAGCCTGATACAGAACTATTCTCTCTGGCGGCTGTCCATGGGCAATATTCACATCCACCTCACGCGGCGACCAGATTTGGTGACAAAAAACCTTGATGCTCGCAAACAGGTGCAATCCAGATGCGTAAAGCATTGGCGGCGTCTCTGACTTAACGTCCTCCTGTGCACTGCATCCGCTACATACAGACAAACCTTGCCATGAGCTCAAAACAGTTATCGCCTGACTCAACGGTCCTGGGCCGGCTCGTCTAAGCTGGCATTGCCTTCGGCATTGCCTGAAAAAACTCACTGCCAAAGCCATGCTCTAAAGGCGCATGAAACCACAAGAACAGAAACTTCTGCATCGCCTGCATCTTCAGAAGCTGGGCCAGAATGGTCTCCCACGCCTGCAAGATGCAACAGAGCACGAGTTGATTGGGCAGCCCTCAGCTGACTGCGACGCTTGCCTTGAGCTCCAGTGTTGATGCCCTCCTGCAGAATGTTGCCCAACCAACCAGGAAAGTGTATCTGTTCTGCACATGGTAGAGCACGCTCCTCCGAAACATCCGTGGGTTGGCCGCCGCGCACAGGCGGAGTGAAGGCGCGCCCTCCTGCCCCCATGTGGACAACACATTTTGTTATACGAAACTGAGATACAGTTGGGCTACCCATTCTCACACCTGCACTCGTCCGCAAAATAATCCCATGGAAACCTCTTCCCGATGAGCAGATTGAACCTTGCCTGCTGGCGCAACGGAAGCGCCTGCAGATCGCTGCCTCTGGTGATCCCTGCATCGGGATAGCTCAGGATTGGTATGGATTGGGACTGCGCTCTCATACTCAGCACTTGGCCTGGCTGGCGGAGCGAGCTTTGTCGGGGACTGTCAAGAATCAGCAGTCGAGGCTTGTTCCAAAAACCACTCTGCGACTGCACGGCAAGTTGCATGACAAGCTGCGACCGCCTCGGGCACCGGAGACAAGCTGGGAGAATTGCCTGGCATGGGTGGCCCTTGCAGCCAATCAAGTTTACATAGATTGACAAGTTGGTGCACGTGGCACTGACGGAGGAGCCTGCGGAAGGCTGCAAGCTTTTGCCGACCTCAAATGAGATTTTGAGGCTGGTGCATGGGGGGGCAAAGACGGATTTGTCTGGCATGGGAGCCGATCCCTGCCACAGCATAGTCACTGAGACCAGCAGCAGCATTGATAAATGTTGCAAGACATGAACTGAGCCAGCATCTGCACTGAAGCGTTGACATGAAGTATCTCAGATCAGAACCATAGGCGCAGAAGCAGCACCCTGCTTGGGAGCAAACTCCACTGAGCCCAATTCTTGGATCAACTGCTGTTAGACTTAGTGCCTGGTATGGAACGGTCTGCTCTATCTTCGCCATGCGGTCCTGGCAGGGCATGTAGAGAAAGACGCGTGTTCATCCATCGGGCTCTCCACACAAAGCCTCCTGTTGTTGAAGCACCTTCTCTCTTATCTCATAGGCAGCACGAATTCTTTGGCGCGTCTCATAGAAGCCTCGAGGCACCTGTGCAAGGAACTCAATTGCAACCTTAGACGGGCTTCGTGCGCGGGTAACATGCACAACTGCGCACAGCAGAACATGGGTTGGTTGCCGCAAAAGGCCCACAAGACTGCGAGGGCATAGCAACAGCTGGTGCCTGTGTCGACTTTTGCGTCTTGTGGTAACTGGCAGCAAACGAGCACCCTAGAAGCACATGATCTCTTGCATTGCCACAGGATCCGTGCATCAAAACGCTGGCTGGACAGTGCTCTCTCTCCATCCTCTGCGCCCTCCTTCCCTTGCGGCACTTTCTCTCATCTCCATCATATTCATCGTATAATTCTTTCTTTTTGTTCTGTAAGCTGCCGGCAAACCCGGCGGAATGCTCGGTGGCTAATCATTTTGGCTTCTTTTTTTCATCAGCGCGCAGTGTCCTCTTTGGCTTGCATGGGTGGAGCTGGGGCCAACTGAGCTGGACTTTGTGCTTTTGCGGTTTCTGGGCCCGTGTTAAACGCTGATAAGGTGTCCCGTGGCTGGTTGCAAACCATTTCCTTGTGGATTTGCTTGTCTTCATTGAGTTCGTTGCCGTCCATCTTCGCTGCTCTATTGCCTCAAATGCAGTCCAGATGGAATGGACTGCTCCACTCCCATCCTTTCAACTGGTTGATCCGTAACATGCTGGCAACGGCTCATCCTTCAAACATCAATCCCCAAAAAGGGAATCATAAGAAATCCACATGATGATCAAAATCATTATCGGCATCATCGTCTTCATCATCTTCATCGTAATCATATGGAGGGCAACAAGGCCTTCCTGTGCACAGTTCAGGAGGCATCGATATCGGCAAGTGTGGGACGAAAATACAAACAAGTGCAAACGAAAAGTCCCTCTCTCCAGCCAAAAGTGTCCAGCCAGACCCTTACCCCTACATTTGCTGACGTTCACTTTCCTTTCACTGTTCCTTGCCAGCGTTGCGGCAAGCCCCTGGTTGTTGCCTCGGAGCCCTTTGCACTTTGCCCCGCAACTTTGTGTTTGCGGGATCCTCTCGTGCCTTTGGACTACTACAGACACCCTTTCTTACCAAAGAACCATGAAGAACGAAGTCATTGCCTCTTGACGCTCTTGGAGAGATTTGGCCGGAAGGTGCACCCACGTGCCTGGCAGTTTGCAAGCTGCAATATCACTTTGGTCCAAATTCGTGGAGAATCAACTTCTTACACAGAATCTGATACGGTCAACATGTGAAGCTGCAACGAAAAAAAACAGATTCACTCATGCAAGCAGCATGCTCAGCATGTCATGAACTCAGTTTTGCATTTCCTCCGCAGAAAACACCTTCTGCCAGAGTGAATCCACGGCATTTGCGCATATCAGAACCTTGCATCTTGCATGTTTTAGCATTGTGATGTCGACTTCAGGTCAGCACCGCGAGCATCCAAAACCCGAGACCGTGGGCGTGTTTTCCGCCACTGCTGCGAGCAGTTGAGCAGCAGCTTTTGAGATTTGCAGAACCTGTGGCCGCTGCACCCTCAACACACGCAGGACAGACCTGGCTTCACTTCACGCAAGCTGTGACAAATGCGTGTGTTTTTCAGTTGTCCCACTGTTTCCGGCATCTTCCCTACAGCAAACGTCTGCTGAAGTCAACGGCACCAAACGGCCTATGCTCATAGCATGCTACCAAGATTTTCCGCAACGCATCCTCGATGCAGGGGCTCCCTGAACGGGTTTGTTCGGATGCATACAGCACACCTGAAAAAGTGAAGTGGTGGGCGTACGGGGTATGTTTGGAGCAACTCGTCACGATATGCCCATGCCGCAATTGCGCCATCAACAGATTCTGCCACAATGCTGACGCTAGACCAAGCCGGGAGCCTCGGCTGTGCTTCTAGCCTTTTCGCTCTCCAGAACCTGGAGCATGCAAACACCCATGACGAGTCTGTCAATTGTGCTTGCTCTACATAAACCCCCTGCCTTGGCCTTTCGCCGCTCTTTGTCAGCAAGACCTCGAGCATAAAGAACCTGCAGATTGGGAATGTTACTTAGCTGTCAACACTAGATGTGACAGCTGTTGTTGGGTAAGGATCACATATTACGTTGGCTGTGCTATGGGCTATAGGTGTTATCTGGATTTCCGCGACTTCGCACGTAGTTGGGGGGATGTTCACGCGTGCCAAATCACGCGAGGACGCTGGCTGTACTGGCCCTGTCAATGTTTTTTTTCATTAAATGGATTTGGGAGTTGCATGCCCCGTCGAAAAGTGAGTATGTTTTTGAGTTCGTTGCCCGGCTAGCATTCCAAATTTCGAAGCAGCCAAAGGCAACCGGCAAATGAAGATTTCGAAAATTCAGGCATGGGGCCGACGAAAAAAATGGAACGCACACGTCATTAGGATTTCTTCGTGGACGTCTGGTCGCCGCAAGCATTTGGAATGCGAACGTCAACATGCTTTGGGCATGCATGCTATGGTCACCTATGCATTGGGAATACAAACGTCACAATGCTTTGGGCATGGATGCTCTGGTGACCCTATGACTTGAAAACACTTCCGTCAGAATGGTATGGGCATCATGGATGATCTAGAACCGTACGCATTGGGAATACGAACCTTACGATGCTTTGGGCATGGATGCTATGGTGAATGTATGACCTTGGAACATTATCCTTCGGGTATATTTGGACATGGATGCTCTAGTGACCATACGCATTTCAAGCACGAGCGTGACTATGGTATGGGTATGGATGCTCTGGCAACCGTCTACAGGAATACAAACGGTACCATGCTTTGGGCATGAGCGCTCTGGTGACCATACGCATTGGAAACACAAACATCATTGTGACATGGCCAGCATGCACGCTGGGAGTGAGCATGCGCTCTGGTACCACGAACAGGCGCTTAGCTAGGTTGAGCATGGATCCTGTGGTCATACGGATGCTCAGGAGGACCGTATGCTCTAGAAACACCAACGACATTATCTTGGCCAGCAGAGCTCGCCGTCTGCTGCCACGATCAACTCTCCGATCCACTGCATTTGGGTACCAGCGCAATCTGACTCTTGACAGGCACGCAATGCTGCATCTGTCAGTGAATTTGGTCGTCCACATGCTTCAAACGGTGCCTGAATAGCCTTTCGGTGGGTACAGCCAGACCCGCCCCTTTTCCATTTGGATGCTCTCTCTCTGCGTGATTCATGTAAATGCTGTAAGTTGCTGCTTGATGCTGATTGGAGGTAAGTCCCGCATGGGAAATGCTAAGTTCACAGACAGTAGGCCCGAGTTAGCGCATTGCTGCAAGAGAGTTTGAAGGCCTAGGCAAGTTGCTGCGCAAGGTTCAATTTTAGACTTGTGGACCCCGGCACCATATACGGCGACATCGTCCTCCGACAGGGGAGACCGACAAAGGCTTGTTTGTTCTCCACTAGCAATCACCTTGCCGTCATGTCAGCGGCCTCGGCCCGCGTGCTCCCTGCCGGCGTCAGGATTTCTACATGTCCTTCCTTCGGCCTTGGCAACACGGGGAAACTCGAAGACAGCTCTTGCAGATCTCCACAAGCTGAGGTCCTGGCTTGGCAGGGTTGCACTTCGGTCGGAATGTGCATCCCTTTTCCTTCACAAGTTTTTGCTCTTACAAATCTGAGGGAAATGTGATTGTCCTGCATGACAATTGTCAAACTGGCCTCCTCCTTGGTTCTTTGCTTTCGCAGAGACTCTTTTCGAGCCTTATGATCTACAACAATGGCTGCTTGCCAATGTTTAATCACCCGCTGGCCTGCACTTGCTTGTGGCGCCACAGAAGAAGCTCTGCGTGGGTAGCTTTGCCGGACTCACCTTAGCAGCCATGGCAACATGGTATCAACACAAGTCTACTAGTCCATGACACTTGAAATTGCAAAGTCACTCGTCTTGCCCCATGCAGGTGAACCCTGAAAACTACCAAACAGTCTGTACGCCTGTAAACGCAACAGCATGACTTGACGTGGTCCGAACAAGAGTCCTGGCACCCCCTACCATGATTAAAGAGTCCAAACTTTTGCCGAGCTTTCAGAACTACACGTTCAAAGCCTGAGCATACAGACTTCTCTGCTTCTCCAACAGCTTCTCGGCCATAGAGCGAGACTGCGCGTCAATGACAGGATTGATCACCTTTTGCGGATTTGGGCAGAGAGGAGTCGCATGATGCCACAATTCTTCCTCGGGAGCAATGCTCCCAGACAAAGATGCGCGCGCACAAGGTTCGCACAAGTCCAGTTTTCAACAAACTTACCGCGCCTGCCCGGCACCAGCTTAGGTAAGTGCCGTGCTATTCAAGGCTTCATGGTTGCTGTGCAGAAAAGGCAGCCATACAAAAATATGTGCCATCATTCCGGCAGCTGAGGGGTCGCACAATGGGCGAGTCCTTTTCCTTCCGAGGTGACCTTTCCTGAAGCAAGACCAATGTGTCGCGCAAGAATGGAGACTGCAATCAGCTGCGCTCCCTGTTGCCTGTTCTGTTTGAGCGGACATTCCCTGGTAGTGCATCCGGTGCAGCAACAGTGGCTGGAACCTAGGCAGTCCAAAACAAAAGTCGTGCTGCTGAGGAGATGCATGCTACGTGTGAACCATGCCATGAACAGGAGGCTCTGAAGCAGCGGAACAAGCTCGCCTGACACACGTCACAAGCGGTGAGATGTGTAGACTAGGGACGCTCACGATTTTCGCGTCTACTCGCCTGCTCGCAGAAAGTTACGTGAAAGAATGTCCAAAAAAGGGCTTCGGTGAGATCTCCTAATGATGTCTCAGGCACCTTTCAGATGTCTCCGTGCACGCTGGCAGTGATTCATCGCATCGCATGCATCGCCAATCCGTTCGTCTCCTAATTTGTCTCCTGGGCCAAGCATCTTGGTGCCTCAAAAACGCTGCCCTAAAAACTCTTGTGGACAGCACCCTTCCCAGACTGCCCCGTTCGCATGGGCCGGGCAGGTCGAGGGACTCTCCGAACTCTAGGTTGGCATGGGTTGGGCACTGAAGAAATGCATTTGAGATCATTTGGTCACTTGAGGAAAATGCGCGATCAGGCGAGTAGAACATGTCTTCAATGACTGCGGCGACCACAGACAGGGAGAGCAGAGGGAACGGAGTGGATCTTCGAGAACTGTAAGGTTTCGACTCCGTTCGCAGCCTGAGAGGATCAAATCGCAGCAGCAGTTCCACCAGCCGTCGGTCTGCACAAGGATGAAGGTGGGCTTGTTCAACAGGATCGCATTTGCTCTTTTACCGGCCTTCATCTTCCTGGCCAGCAGTCTTGTTGAGTGCTGCTAGGATCGAGTCGCCCTGGCAAAGTCCAAGTTCGAAACTTTTATCGCAGCTAACCGTTCAGATCCAAAGTTTTCAATTTGTAGCCGTAGTCTCACTTGGAGCTGTAATGGTGTTGTAGCTGACTGAGTTTGCTACAGCAAGTGTGGGCATGCAAACTGGTTCTCGAACTCTCGCCTCAGCATACCCCTCTTCATTGATAGACTGCAGGGCAATGCTTCCACCTGAAACAGAACTACAGCGCATCGACAGAGTCTCCACCATTCTGCAGACATATCACCTTCGCTAGGTGTTGATTTGGCTGGTGATGCTCCAGGCTCCTGGGCATCAACAACACAGCTGGCATGACGGCCAGGTCACAAGCAATTGGCAGAGAGAAGATGACAGACAGCAAACGAAGGCATGGCTGTTGAAGTAGCAATGCACCTCCATGGCACTCGCAGCATTCTGGGCTGCATCATCAACCTCATCTCCAATCATGCGTGCACCATACCAGAAGACCGTTGGTGCTTGGGTAAAAAAAACGCAGAGCCTTTAACAATCAGCCGAGCTCAAGCTTTCCTTTGGAAATGAGCATAGAACTTGGTCGTCAGGCAGCCCCATTATGCCATTCACACTTGTCACCTAGAGACCCAGCGGTTTTGCTCAAAGCATTTTGGCTGTTTTGAGGACATTGCCTTGCCCAGGCCAACTTTCCCGGGCCTTCCCATTCTGCCTCAGACAGCCGCCCTGTAAACCAAAATGCTTCGGGAGCCACCAGCCATTCAGGTGCTAGTTCACATAGCCCTGGCGCTTGCAAGCATTTGCCAGAGCAGCACCCAAAGTGTGTTGGGCAGTGCTACAAAACCTGGCAGTTGCTCCGCTGTCTTCCCCTCCTTCCCCATTCTCCCTGCCCCTCCCTGCCCCTCCCTGTCTCCCCCTGCTCCTCCTGCTTCCACTCGCAATTCTCCCTGCGAGTACATCACCATGCCCAAAGAATGTTGAGGCTTCCTTGCAAAAGCTAATGTGGGGACGTGAAAATACGCCATTGTAGCTTGTGGCACATGCCTGAAGTGTCTGCACTTGTTACTGGCTTCAGCAGTACCACAAACCCCTTTCAGTAAGCCTCCTGCCGCACCCATGAGGACGTGGAAGAAGAGTGTAACAGTCTTCAAATCAGTATGCCCCGCCTTCAGAACCGACAGTTCTCATACAATGATCTTCACACACATCTCTAGCGCATAATTAAGGGGCAAAGGCACCTTGTTTGGATCCAAGTGTCGCCACAAAGCTGCTTGCAGCCTTGCAGATTCCAGATCTTCTGCCGCCACCTCCACTGAAACAAACACCCAGAGTGCAACCTCTCCAAAGCAAATGGAGCGATTACTCGAACATCGCATTCGAGGTAGCGACCGCTGGCTTTTTCCAAGTGCTGGACAAATGCACGCACGTAGGAGTAGTATCCTGTACCTGATACGGTGCAAACTATACGCCACACCCTGCACTCAGGTTCCTGCCCCGGGTCTAAGATGTCAAGGGAAATCAAGGACCTGAGTGCTGGCATGGGCTAAAAGAGCCAAGCGATCTGCCAGGGCCAAGTGCGAAAATCCAGGTGGTCCTGTCTTGACCTGGCACCCTCAAGCTGAAAACTGGACTTGTAAGGATCTCGAGAGACGATCATGCCAAAAGACTCCTCTAACTTGCGCGTGCCCTTGACTTTCACAATAGCGGCTCTCAAGATCAGCCCATAGTTCCTCAAACTTACAGTGGCGCCAATGGTGCGCAATGCTGCCTCCATTGCAGTAGTACAACATGGAAAAGCAACGCTGGGCCACCAAGGTCGCTCTCCGAGGTACGGTCCACTTTGCGATGCTACCAGCTACCATATGACATGCAGCTCCATTTAACCATATCATGTGCAACGATAGTCAGGTTGTACCAGGGATGAGCTTCCAATATTCAAAGATTAAATTCAGCAAATCTTCCTGTACACACTTCCAACAAATGCACGCTGCATGGCGGGCTCACTTGTTGGGCATCTCAAACCTTGATCACAAGTGACAAACAGCTTTCCACATCAGGAGAGCAAAAGAGATGGATTGGCAGTTTGCCATGGGCCTACTTTGTTCTTGTGTCAAAGTCCCGGACTGCTGCCAGCTTTTGTGGGATCTCTGCGTATTCGGCCACAATCTCCCGAAGCCGGTCTCCTCATAAGAGGGCAACGACGGACCGTCTAATCTTAGTAGTTAACTAGCTGCATGTCCCAGTCCATTCAGCCTCAACATGCCTCAACAAAAGACAACACACCAACGGCTCCGGCCACTTAATCTAGCTCTGCTGCTCTGCTTTCGAATTCGTTCCTGTGATTGTCTCAAGCTCAGTGAGCTCATCAGCCACACGATCCAAGCAGGCACGATTTGTCATGAGAATGTTCAGCCTGAGCATTCAAGGCCCGCCGTACTGACCGTTTGTGACCATGGCAGCATAGCCAAGCTCCACACGCATTCAAATAACACTCATCTGAAATCGCCTGTGATTGCATTGCTGCTGATGAATCAGAAGGAAAAACGCTTTGCTGCTTACGTGGGCGCTATTGGCTGGCTGGGGTTCAGGTTCAGCTGCAATCAAAGCATGTGTCTGGCATTGGCCAAAGACATCTTGACCTCATCAACAGCATGCAGCGTGCCTTGATAGCATCATCAATCTTGCGGCTCAAGTCCTCTGAGTAGCTTGGGCCCATGAATCCGCCATCATCAATGGCTAAGGAACCTGAGTGACAGATCGCACTTGAAAATGTGAGGGTATGCTGCAAGCATCCTGAGTTCTTGGCCAACCTCGGACATGCCGAACTGCGTGACCATGCTCCGGGCCATACGCTCCACCTGACAAGCTGGCATATCGATTCCACCCGTAAGCAACAGCATCTGTTGCACCTGCTGTAGGTCACCGCCGGCTCCTACACAGGCCACAGCTTTTGAAAAATTGCAGAAGGCCGAAAACACCTGCCTGTGGTTACCTGTGACGTTCCGAAAACAAGCTGCTCAGCTGCGCGGCCGCCGAGGGCACCAGCAATGCGCGCCTGCGATTAAGGTAACGTTGGGTTTCGCTGGCTGCCATCAGCATCTCCTATTCCGTATGCTTATAAGGCCACACGGGAGATGCTGCATGTAGCGCCATGATTTAAACCTTGTCTTGAAACTCAAAGCCACTCTCTGCAAGCGAAGCCCAGGTGCCTTTAGCATCGCAGCGGAAATGAGGCTCTGATCCTGCAAGGGCTGCTGAGTTGATTCGCAGTTCGTTTGTGCCAATGCTTGTCATCCGTGACCTCGTTGGGCGTGAACCACGTGAGTCCCTTGGCTTGGCCACGAGGAATGAGCGTGACCTGTGACTGCACCACCCACCCTCGCATCAGATGCACTGCCAAGAGCACAGCTACGAATAATTTGTCTGGCTTCTAGCAGAAATCAGGCAGTGGAAACAAGCGACGTCGGTCCCGCAAGCCTTGTTGACTGGATCGTGGTACGGAAGCAAGGTTCCAACGATTGCGTGGCCTCCGTCTGAGAGGCGGGGATTTACTTTAGACGAAGAAATGAGAGCTGGCCTGCTTCATGGTATGCAATTAGCTTCTTTGCTGAGTTGTCTTGCAAGGCACGGCCCTCCAGACCTGCCGTGCAACATGGTGTATCTCCTTAACATGTTGATCACCTGAAACTCCTACACCTCAAGTCATGTGCGAGAAACTCTCATTTGTCGAAGTGATCTTTCCAAGAAACATCTAGGTCCGTTAACCCTGTGGTGAATAGGTGATGCTCTGCTCTGCCAATGCGCTCCAGTCGCTGCTGTGAGGTTCCATTTTCAAGCACCATGCTGGACCATGCTGGAGACTGGACAAGTACTTGTGAATTATCATTGGGCATGGATGGAACAGCAGCGGAGAAACTGCAACAGCCTGCAATGACACGATCCGTCGCATCATTGATCTCGTCCATCGAAATTGCCTTCTTGTTGCGGCGGGCTGCCAAAATTGCTGACCTGCATGTCTCAGATGTTCCTGTGCTGAGTTGCAAACGTTACTCTCCATGGCGTGTAAGAGGAGGTACTTCAAGGCACAAAAACAATCCAATGTACTGATTCGGTCATCCAAGCAGCTCGTTCATCAAATTCTCCAGGTCAGCTCCGCTGAAACCTTTGCAAGTTTTGCACAAGCTCTGCAAGATGCGGTGCGTTGAATGAAACACATCAAATTATGGACACCTGCGGTTCGTTTGGCGATGTCCGTAAGTGTGATCTCCTCCGCAAGCTTCTTGTTGCCTGCGGCGCAGCGCTTCCCCACGCTTATGTCTAGACCAACATGGCGTCTGATCAGTGGAATCATCAATGCAGTCCAGGGACGGATGTGCACATTGAGAATTTGCTCGCGACCTTTGACATCCGGAAGACCGACTTGTACCCGTCGATCAAATCGGCCTATCAACCCAATGTGACACAAGAGACGTTGAACAAGTCCCTTTCAACAGTACAGTAGAACCAGCTGCTGGGGTAGCATCAGCTGCTGCCGGTGCTGCTGTACTGAATCTGAGGTGCCCTGCCTGGGCGCAGCAGGGCGTTGTCGAGAATGTCAGATCTGTTGGTGGCTGCCACAACAATGACACCACTGTTGCCTGTCTGCATTGTGACAACAAGCTCTGCAGCTCATGCAACAGAATGCATTAAAGAATGGGTTCACCAAACCTTCGAAGCCATCCATCTCCTTTGTGGCTCACGGAAAATGCGTCATGGCACAGCAGTGCAGCTGTTATCGTCTGCTCAGTCTACTTGTTTTGTTTCGTTCTCGTTGCAGAGCGGGGTCTGTGAGGATCTGGTTCAACGTCTGCTCACGCTCGTCGTTGCCACCGCCCATGCCCGCACCTTCAGTAGCACGAAGCAGAACTAGGGTAGCAAGGGCCTGGGGCAGCTCCAGATCTGGTTAGTAGGCAGCAGACCCCGCTGTCGTCCAATAGCATCAATCTCGTCAATGAAAACGATGCATGGTGCCTGCAAACTGCCGGCAAGCCGCAGGACAAAATAACCAAGTTGGTGCTGTCGAATCATGAAAAGCAAACCTCATAGCAAGTAACAACCCTGTGCCCTGCACCAGCCCGAGGCATCTAGCCTTCTCCTTGGCCTGCTTGAATATATCGCGAACACGTGATGCTCCAACACCCACGAAGAGCTCAATAAACTCTGACGCAGAGGACCTGACCGTCACTAGATTGCACCCTGAAATGCAAGCTCAAGCTCGTGGCAGGCAAACGAAACCGTCATCAGCCATCAGTGGTTTTGCCATCAGATGGCAAATCTTGCTCATCGAGAATCAAAAGTGAATGCTTCAATCTCCTGCGTTATCCTGTAGACGGTTGTTGGTTCCGCCATCTTTTAATGCCGGCCTAGATGACCAAATGCAATCTTGCTTGAGTCGGCGGCTGGATGAATGGCACGCCAGACTCCCCTGCCAACCTTGGAAGTGAAAGGGACACTGTGGGGAAGTTGACTAAACAGATGCATCATCCGTTGCGTTCCAAGTGGCGCTTTGGCCATGAGAGTTTTTCCGGTTCCCGGCGGCCCTGTCAGGAGCACTCCTCGCGGGATCTTAGCACCAACCTTCACGAAGCGCTCGGGTGCCTCGTATCCCGACAGACAGCAAAGCGACCAAATCACTGTTCCGTGGAGGCCTTCAGGAAGTCCACGATCTCCATCAACTCCTCTTTGGCCTGCAGGTCTGAATTCAATGCGAGCAGAAGTTGTTGAGTGCTCCTCGCAGCGTCGTGAGCCTCATCAATGCCGGCCACATCTTTGAATTTCACACCTGTCTCTGGTGTGACCATGATCTTCGCGCGACCCTGGTTGCCAAAGCCTGCGGCACAAAACTCATGACTCATATGACTCACGAGTTTCGTCTTCAGCTGGAAAGTGGAGGCCAGCAGTGCCTGGAATGCCACCACCTCCAGGAGCTCGGCTTCGCAGAAAAAGCAGCCCAGCAATCAGGAGCAACGGGAAGGCAACGTCACCGAGGACATTCAGCAGCGGATTTGGCTTGTCAGGCTGGTGCACCTTTCCACAAAGACCGTATCTTGGAAGAGAACCAATAACCCAGGTAAAGGCGCCACGAACGGTTACAGCTATGAAATCTGAAGGTGCGGCCTCGATGGCAATGTTCTTCGACACAAGCTTGTCGATAAGTCCCGTAGTAGCTCCTACATCATGGTAGCAAGCTGCAACAGGAAATGCCTACCGTCCACTACTGCCAGACTATCCTGGCAAATCACACACCAGCTGCTGTTCACGACCAGCAATATTGACCAGCGCGACTGCAGTGCGGCCCAGGTCGTAGAAGTCGACCCGCTTCACCGAGCCCTGCATGGTGTCAACAAAGAAACGCATCTTCAGGCTATTTGAGGCTGACTACAGGCTCAGCCACGCCTCGTCAACGAACTCAAGCAATCGAGAGTAGGTGACACGGCCTACATGGCTGGACTCTGTTTGCAGGCTGACTGCGAAACATACTTCCAGCCAGTAATCCATGTTTTTCCATCTTGATCTGGCAGTCTATGAACTGTTATGAACTGTTATAGCAGCCAAGGCTCCGCTGACCCGCACGGTGCCGCCCGGCTGCTGCTGCTGCTGCATCTGGGGAGCCCCGAAGGACTGCAACGGCGGCACATCGTCGGCCTGCGGCGCTTGCATGTGTACAGCAGCTTCTGACACCTGAAGGGGGGGACAGCGTGATCCCCACCTTCGCTGCCATGGGCAGCGCGGTCGCAGCAAGGGCGGCCAGCACCTAGACAAGACCAGGGACCAGGGATTGCACAGGCCAGGGCGCGCCTGCATGACACTGCCGACCTGAGTGGCGGCCGTCTGCACCACGTGCTTCGGAAGCGCGGCCCCGTTGGACACGTCCGTCGCCATGTCCTGCAGCGTGGGGTAAAGTTGCAGCCGGTCGCAGCATGTTGCAGCACTGCAGAGTCCTGCACACGCCGGAGGACCTCCTCGCTGGTGCACTCCTTGGACTCGACCTCTGGCGTAGCCAGGCCCAGGCGGGCCACCGCGCTGCGGGCCG
>CAJNIZ010007535.1:0-19098 GCA_905231905.1 Symbiodinium pilosum
GGTCTAGGGTTTAGGGCTTAGTGTGCAATCAACATTTGGACTTAGTTTTTGAGTACATCAGCTTCATGAAATATGCAATCTTTAGCAATCAACATTGGGGGCTCTAGGGCGTAACGTTAGTGTTTTTGCGATAGCTCTGGCAACGCACTGCATCGGATGCCAATAAAGGCTTGCATAACTTGTATTCAGCCGGCAACTCCCATCAGCCAGCACTAAACCCTCAACAGGGCCCCGGGCCCTACGGTAGACCCTAAACTCTGAAGCTTAATTCCACGTCCCTGAACCGTGCCTCAGCAAAGCAGATGACATGCAATAGCATATAGCCACCGCCCTTCTGGACATCCGACAGGCAGAAGTGTGATCTGATGCGTGATCTGACACCTCCGCCATCTTGTGCAAACCTTCCAAGACCTTTGGAAAGCCGAGGCCTCCAACCAACACGCAAATTGATCACACCGGAAATACCTAGCCCTACAGCCCTATCCTGACAGAATCCCTACACCAGAACTGGCAGCCCTGATTGTCTACGAACTTAGGGTTTAGGATTAGGGTTTAGGGCTTAAGGTCTAGGGTTTTGAACGACGGCCCCCTTGAAAAAGGACCACAAATCTGCCAAGTCCTTGGTATTGAAAGAGCAGGATTTGGGATTTTCTAGATAGGCGTGGTTAGTTGCTTAACTTTCTGGTGGTTAGTTATTCCCTACTAGCCCCCAGTAAGTGATAGGTGTGGTTAGTTGCTTAACTTACTGCTGGTTAGTTCTTCCCTACTAGCCCCCAGTAAGTTAAGGCTCACTTTAGGTCGTCCCACCCCAAGTGATTGCCAGACACTTCTTATAGCCGGGGCCTTCTTCAACTGTGCACGCGGAGCGGGTTTCGGGTTTCAGGCAATAGGGCTTAGGGCCATCAGTTGTGGGGATGACATAGGGATATACGACCCCAAGAGTGGATAGTCAACTGGAAAAGAAAATGGACATGAAATGCAAACTGGGTTTATATTTTGGATTATAAAAAGGAATGTAGGAGCCTGCACAAGTAAGAGTATCACTATGAGGTCTTCTTGGCAATCCGTTAGCACGACAACCGAAAATATTTATTCAAGCCCCTAAGGCCCTAATTTGGAATAGTTCCTTACAAGGCCCTGATTTGAAATAGTCCCTATCAAGGCCCTCATTGGAAACAGTCCCTGATAAAGCCCTAATATGAAATAGTCCCTAATAAAGCCACAATTTGAAAGAATCCCTAATAGGCCCCTAATTTAAAACCCAGCTTAAACTAGTGCCTAGTAAATCCCTCATTTGAAGTAATTCCTAACAAGGCCCTGATTCGAAGATGTCCGTTATGATACCCCACAGTCGTCCCTAATATCGCCCTAATGTGAAATCATACCTTATACGATTTAGTTGAATTTTATACGACGTTAATCAAATTTCAATAGGGCACCATATACCCCCTGATGTTCGGCTGGTACGATACATACCCCTCCCTAATACTAAACACGGCTCGGAGTATGTACATTAAGTACTATACGCAACAACTCAATGCAGTGCCATGATTCACAAGATGCCGAATGTTGAATCCAGCCGACGCAAGCGCCAAGCTGGTCAGGATCCAATCCTTCAAATGGAACAACGTCCAGCCCGCTGCAGACAGAGAATCCACGAACACATGTTGCGGATCAGATACGCTTCTGCCAGCGAGGACCTCAGGCTAGAACAGCTCCCTTGTCCGCCAACGCACCTGGAAAACAAACAAAGTGAGGAAAATGTTCTCCTGTAGGTTGCTGAAGAAATCCTCCCTGTGACCACGCACCTGAAGTGAATCCATGATGGTCACGAGGCTTGTTTTGAATGCCTGAGCAAAGGACAGCTTCAAGCACCAGCAACTGTTGGGTTTGCATCCGTGCCCCAATATGCACGCTGCTAAGCTGCGTCCTGAGGCCGGCAATGTAGCGGATTGCTACTGATGAAGCCAGCAAGGTGGCCGCCATAAGTAAACAATCCTTGCACCGTCACCTGATGACAAAAAAAATAAGAACCTGCTTGCCACACATACCAAATCAACATCACTAAATTTTAGTTAGGTAGACCACATGCCCCAAAGCATCATGACCTCGATGGAACGACGAATATCTGCTCGCGGGCACTTCTGGATCACCTTCTCATCCGAATTGTTGCCTGCTACAGAATTGCCTACACCTGGCACTGTCCACACCACAAGACGGCAAGAAACAACAGACCAGCCTACGAAAGCTCGATATATAGTGACAATGTCGTCGACTGCCTTGATGGTGAAGGGGCAATCAACCTTGTCCAATATCCGGGAAATCCTGACGTCAGCTGCTTGCTCATCACAACTCTTCTCGACTTGTTTTATCCTGGACACAAATATTAACCACCCCCCCCCCTCCCCCCCCCCAAAAAAAAGAAAAATTAAACACGGGTTCGCCAGAATTCCAAATTCTGAAATCTGCCCCCAAGACTATTTAAAGGGGCCAACACGACAGTTAATGCGGCTCGGATCCTCTGAATTACGGTGGTTTGTTTGCACGACTCTTAAGGATTAGGGATCTCCTTAATTTCCCAGATTTTGATTGTTTTTGACTGGTTTTCAGAAAGGAGTTCATATGAAGGAATTCAGGAAACAGATTCCAAGGCTCTAATTCGGAACAGCCTGTAATGAATCCTAAATTTGGAATGGTCCCTAATGAGGCCCTCATTGGAACAGTCTCTAATAAGGTCCTAGTTTGAAAGAGACCTTTATGAGACCCTAATGTGCAAGAGTCCCTTATAAGGCCCTGATTTGAAAGAGTCCCTAACTTGAAATGGTCTTTATAATCTGAAAGAGTCCCTAATAAGGCCCTAACTTGAGATAGCCCCTTATGAGACCCCGATCACAAATGGCCCCTTATGAGGCCCAAATTTGAAGGAGTTCCTAATAAGCCTCCATTTGAAAGAGTCTCTAATAAAGCCCTAATCTGAGATAGTCCCTAATAAGGCTCTAATTTGAGATAGCCCCTTATGAGGCCCTAAGTTGAAATGGCCCCTAATAAGGCCCTACATGACACCACTGGCAGAATGAGAGCCACACAGGCCACGAGCTGGAGTAGACTGGACACTCGGTTAGGGTTTTGGGTCTAGGGTTAGAGGTCTAGGAATTACGGCTTAGGGTTTGGGCAAGGTTTGAGGAAGCCTTCACTGCTCGCTTACGCTTTGGGGAGGGAAGCTCCTCCAACAAACACCCTAAACCCTAAACCTGAACAACTTGAAGCTGATACCTGGATGCCCCTGACCTGCAACACCTTTGTCGAAATCTGACAGGGCTTAGGGTTTGGGGGGTTTAGGGTTTAGGGGGGTTTGGGGCTGAAGGCAAACTCCTGCCTAATGCAACTTTCCAACGCCTCCTTCCAAAACATGTCACTGACCTTAGTTTTGCCTTAACCCCTCGGAATTCGTGCCCCTAGCTAAACTCTCAGGCTTAGCGAAAAAATTGGTCATGCAGAGGTTTGTTGAAAGACACTTTTGTTGATACTCATAATCCTGCATGACCCTTGTGTACTATAGCACCATAAATCCCAGGGTGTCTGGTACAGGATATTCAAGAGTCATATTGTAGGGCATCTGCCTTCCTGGAATTGAGGCATTGGCCCGCGCAATCATGTGAAGGTTGCTGGTGATGAGGTCTTGGCCATCATAGGTGGCATTCTCCTGGCAGCATATGGGACTTGGCATACACCCTAAACCCTGAACCCACTATAGGGATCCGTATTGTAATGAGTTTAGGGAAAACCCTTTTGGCTTAGGGAGTAGGATTTGAAGTTTGCGCGCTTTCAGCTAGGGCTTTGGGGTTAGAGATTCCACCCCCATGATATTGGGATACCTGGTTTTGCGGGTTCCTCAAAAGCCTCTCATACACAGCCATCCAGTCTTTGGTCCTCCTTTCGTGAAGGGGAGGCATGGCAGTCTGTAATATGGATAACTACCATGAGCACTATGACTACGACACCCTCAAAACCCTGTACACCCCAAACCCTACACACGAAACCCCAAACCTACACCCCAAACCCTACCCCTGAGGCTTAACCAGCAAGCAAGCCATGATCTTAACAGCCTGTTTTTCCTGTTCTTTGCAATTCAGATCCTCAACGAATCCACACTCCGCATCAGGGTTTAGGATTTATGGCTTCGTGACCCGAAGTCTAGAACCCTTTCTCATAAGAAAATGCTGTAATCCCACAAATCCTGCTACTCCTACCCTAAGGGTCCAAAAGATTACTCCTTCTCAACCGAGCACAGGCGGCCTACAACCCTGATATTTTGGTACGTGTCCCTCGTCTCAATATCTGAGAAACACTAGAAATCCTATGGAACCCCTACAAACCCACCCTGAGCCCCTAAACCCTAAAACCCTAAACCCTTAAACCCTAAACCCTGAAACCCTAAACCCTTAAACCCTGAAATCCTAAACCTTAAAACCCTGAAACCCTAAAACCCTAAACGCTAATAGCCTTGCCTCAGTGTTCATCATGTAATCGCTAAAAGGCTGCCGAAGCGGTCCATCGACGACCACAAGGAATCCCTGGCTCTGCTTTTTGGTATCAAAGAAAATTGGGCTTAGGGTTTAGGGGTTTAGGGTTTAGGGGTTTAGGGTTTATAGGGGTTTAGGGTTAAGGGCATGGTTTCAAAGACAGTTGGGTTTAGGGCTTTGGGTTTAGGGCGTCAGGGCTGTGGAGAGGAGGCCTATATACAAGAATCCTAAACGCTCAGCCGCATAAACCCGCGACCCAAAAAATCATTAACCTGATTCCCTACAAGCCGTGACCCCTAAACCCGAAACCCGAATCCCTATACCCTGAGCCGGATCCCCTAAACCCTAAGACCCAAACAACTGCTCCATACAATCTATGTCCGCCAGGCAGCCTGCCCCTGGTTCCACTCTTCTACCGGTTTAGGGTTCAGGGTTTAGGGGTTAGGGTTCAGGTTTTGGGGGGTTTAGGGGTTAGGGTCTAGGGATTAAGGTTTAGGGCCGTTTAGGGTGTGGGGGTTTAGGGGTTAGGGTCTAGGGATTAGGGTTTAGGGCCGTTTAGGGTGTGGGGGTTTAGGGGTTAGGGTTTAGGGATTAGGGTTTAGGGCCTGTCGCCCCGTCGCCCACTGCCATGGATCTATGCGCCCCATCAACAAAGGTACTCTTTGTGGGTTATATAAGGTTATGCTGGGTATATCGTCCACGCCTAAACCCTAAAACTACGCCCTTCCCAGTGCAACCCCGAACCCTTAACCGCGAACCCTGATTCCTAAACCCTGATGCTACATCACGGCAAACCACTACCCCTCAACCCGTAACCCTAATCCCTTTGCCCTAATGCTATATAGCACAGCAAACCATGTACCCTAAACCGTGAAGAACAGTCTGGGCTAGGGGTTTAGGGGTTTCAGGATTCAGGGGTTGAGGGTTTTAGGTTTATGGGTTTAGGGTTTACCCTGCCTGCCCGCCAGGCTCGCTAGCGTACTGCCACTCAATCTGCACCTCCCGGCCGTCCATGTCGTACCTCTCACTTGGGTTTTAGGGTTTATGGCTTAGGGTGTTTTCTTTAATGTTTGGAATCCAGAGCTTGGGGTAAGCCTGAGGATTTAGGGATTGGGGTATAGGCAGTTTAGGATTCAGGGAGTATGGTTGGGGGTTTCGGGTGTACTACAGTTACAAGCCCAAAGGAATATGATCTTACTCTTAATAGGGAGCGCAAAAGCATCTCCTTAACGAATCCTGATCACTTGGGGTAAAAAAGTTGAGGAGTCGTCCGTTCAGGGGTTGCGGCTTTACTGTAGGGGTTTAACGGTTCAGGGGTTTCAGGGGAAGGGGGTCACGGGCTTGAGGCTAAGTTTCAGTTTAGGTATGCCACGGCTATGTGTGTCAGGAGGCTGCGCAACAAACATGTACTGACTTTGCCACCAAACCACCCTAAACCCTAAACCCTAAACCTATGCAACCCAAAACTTGGAGGGGGATCCCTGCACCCTCACACTGTGATTTGCAAGACAATGCCTCTTCTAGAGTTCAGGGCTTGACTGTTGAGCGGTATACAATGGAACCATGACTGTAAAGGAACCATGACTGCAAACAAATACAGTTGTGAAGATCCGTAAGCCTAAAAACCTACGCTCCTAAACCCTGAACCCCAAGATACACTACAGCGCAACACCTGCAACCCTGAACTAGACAAGAAACCCTAAACCCTCAAAACCCTTCCACCCAAAACTGCGATCACTCTGGAAACAGCGGCTCACGAACCCATGGCACGTCGCCGAATGGAATGGCGGCCCCGTACCTTGCGAGGAGCACACGGTTTAGTGCTCCTGGCACAAGGTTTAGGATTGCGATATGGAGGAGTATTTCAGAGGTCCTGGTGGGCTTGTGTTTGATGTATGAACCCTAAACCGTGAATCCTATACCCCACACCCCAAACCCTGAATCCTAAACTCTACGTTACACTGTACGCCTTGATCCTCAAACCCAAATCCTAAACTCTACACCCTAAACCCTAAACCCTACATCCTAAATTCTGAGCCCTAGATCTTGTACCCTCACCCCAGCACATCCCTTAGCCCGCTACCGCTACGCCTATGGGTTGACTTTATTGTTTGGAATTTAGAGGTGTGACCCCATAAGGATTTCCATCATTTGTTCCCAACAATTTATAGCCGCGGTATAGTGCGTCATCGTATATTGGCGCATTCATTCTGGAAGGAGTGCTTTCGAATTACGGGAAGGGATGCGTGAGCCACCCACCCTTTAATGTTCACAAATACTAGGCAAGGCTTGCCTGACATACTGAATCATTGTTTTAGCAACGCCGCAAACGTGTATCCCAAGTTATCGGCAGCTCCTTTGCAGGAATGATAGTCCCCCTTAGAACATGGCTGTGGGTATGTTATAATTAGATCTCCATATACCCATATTCTATCTACTTGAAGGGGACTATATACCAAAGCTTTTCCAAATGGTTTCTAGGACTGGGGGCCTCTGGATTCTTGCGCAGGAAATAGGCCACGTGCTGGTCGATGAGGTCCTGGAATGTCCAGGAGGAAAGAAGAGAAGAAAGATACGTCGGGGATTCAAAGCACGGGGCTCCCTATCGGGTGGACCCATGACAAACTTTGGTACATGTTGGGGTCTAATAGGGGCCTCCATGCGTGGGAACACTCATATCCATAGTAGAGTTCCAATTAGAACTGGGGGCTGAGGGTTTAAATTACAGACTCCTTGCAATTCAATTTCAAGGGGTCCTGAAAACAACAGCTACATCATCGCGAGAGACCGCACCTGTTTTCATCCAAGCCTTGTAATGCACCAGAACAGCCTTGAAAAGCATGCAATCCTTAGGCAGATTGGGCACAGGTTTGGAGCGCACAATATTTTTCAAGCATGACCCCAGCATGCAGGGTTAGGCTGCAGGAATGTGATCCCCATCCGAAACCTCTCCCCTTCTACCCTTACCGTCAACCCTACAACGCACAATTCCTGTGGGTCCTTCCTTCTTGCCGAAAAATTAATATGAGGCGGGTGCTTGCAGATGAACCACGGTTTTGCAGATGAACGTTTCGCAAGGTCGAGACTCTGTTCCATCTTAGTTCCTCTCCTCGGGCACTTACCGTTGTTCATAAATGGCAACAGATGCGCCAAACAATAACGATTCGACCGTATTCAACACATGGGTGGTTGTCAAAATTATGGTCCCCTTTTTGGGTACCCTGAATATTATGTGCCGTAGTATAATAGGGATCCAAAAAGGGACCATAATTTTGACAACCACCCACATAGATATGCAGGTAACGTTCCTCACCCATCGGACCCTCCTTCCCCCCCCAAAAAAGAGGCATTAATCCTAAATCCTAAACCCCAAGGCCTAACAGCTCATCCCAGGCCCTGAACCCTAAACCAGGAAGTCCTAGACCTAAATCAAAGTACCTTGTGCCATGGTCCATCCTGAAGATTTTCCATGCGGCGGTTTCTCCAAACAGGGGCGCTTTGGGAACGCTAGGGCTTTGTACCGACTAGCATCAGCAACCTTGGAGTCCTCATCTAGCACGGGCTCTGCGAGCATAATTTTGAGAAACTCCCATTTATGTGAGCCATGGTCTAAATTCATAGCATCCCCCTGAATAACAGCTATAGTAGTCTCCTATATAATCCCTTATAGAACCCCCTTTAAGGAGTTTAGACTATGGCTCATGTGGCCATTGATGACCCTAAACCCTCAATCGCAAACCTGAAGCCAACCCCCGACTTCGTACTGGGTTTAGGGCTTAAGGCTTAAGGTTTAGGGTTTAGGGTTTAGGGTTTGGGATTTGGGATTTAGGGTTTAGGGTTTAGGCTTTAGGCTTTAGGGCTTAGGGTTTGAGGTTTAGGGTTCAGGGTTTAGGTGGCCCTTAACCCCAGGAGGGATGGTTAGGCCTGTAACCCCAAAATATTGGGTATGTACAGGCCATTGTTATGGCTATTTGGCAGGTCCAGGTATGATAAACCCTAAACCCTAAATCCCTAAACCCTTAATCCTTAACCTTAAACCCTTAACCCTAAATCCCCCAACCTTAAACCCTAAACCCTAAATCCCTAAACCCTCAATCCCTGAATCCTAAACTCCCTCCCTTCCCTTAACGCCTACCACAAGCCCAGCCTCAGGGTCCGCCACATAAGTGCGGCTGTCCTAGCAGTTTAAGGCTTTTGGTTTAGGAGTTTACTTAGCTCACATTACCCTAGGAAGAAACAAGGATCCCGTTTGCATAAATATAAGGAATCCCATACCCCAAAAAGTATAAAGGATCCCTAACATTGATCCAGTTTAGGGTTTAGGGGTTTAGGGTTGAGGACTTAGGCCCTCTTTTTATCGGGCCATTTTTCAACTGCACGATGCATGGATTTCGTGTTTAGGGTTGCGGCTTTAGGTTGTAGGGAGTTAAGGGCTTAGGGTCTAGCTTTTGAACTTTTGGGGTGTTACTTGCTTAGTGCTTTTTTTGGACGGGGGATGCCACATGCAGCTGGCCTAGCTGCCAATACAGAACAGAGGTTGAGGCTTTAGGGTTTAGGGTTTAGGGTGTATGGTTTGAAATTGAAGGTTTAGGTCCTTTTAATGGGGCCCTGTTCAACCCCGTTCCTCCTATGAAGTTGAAATCATGGTGTCCAGGTCCTTGAAGCTTTAGGATTCGGTCCTCAGGGTTTAGGGTTTAAGGTTGAGAGCTTAGTGTTCGGCGTGTTGGGGTTTGAGGCTCGGGTCTTCACTTTGAGGTTTGGAATGTCGGTTTATGATGATGGACAACTGCTTGCCAGCAATCATAAAAAGAAAAATGACGAGGGAAGAATACCCTAAACCTTAAACCCTAAACCCTAGGCTACCACCAAGCTCTCATCCCAGTAGCCTGTCATTCTCCATGCCTGTTCCTTTTCGTTGTCCAGTAGCCTAATTATTCATGCCTCAACCCTAAACCCTATACACCCCGATATGATAGAACGCCTTCAACTCAATCCCAGCACTTTTGGGTTTAGGGTTAAGAGGGAATGAGGGAGCACGTTCCATAAGGGTTGCATGGGGACTATATTCCCTTATTCCCTACGAGGACCCAGTAAGCTTTCCAAGAACCATCAGAACCAAATGGTCGACTACATCTGGCATTGATCCCTTTTCAAACAGCCGCCATCAATGAGACGCAACCTTGAACTATGAACCCTAAACCCCAAACCCTAAACCCTAAACTCCTGAACCCCCGCCTTTTGGGGTGTAGGGTTGATCAAACAGCTACACCCAAATCCTAGATTGGTGGTTTGGGGCCTTGGGGTTTAGTTTGACCCTGAAGCTGACATATGGGGCTGGGAACCTATTAAGGTGAAATATGCTCACTAAGCTGCCCCTACCCTCAAAGAAGGAGCGTGAGTAGGCCCCCGGAATGATAACGGTGACTTTCAAAATGAGGAAATGTGGGAGGCAACTAGCGGATAAAATAAAAATAAAAAAATGAAGCACCAAGGCCCTGTATCTAAGCCATAATCCCCGCCAGCACCAGCCGTGGCACGACCATTCTTTGCTATGGCAAGTAGCTGGAAGCTTGAGTCTCTGTGGAATGAGGCGAGGGGACCCTGAATCCCGTGTTGCTTCGTAGAGAAACGTGGCATGGGTCATAAGGATTTTCAACGGGATGAAAGCGGGACAAGGACAACAAAGCGGATAGATTACCTCATGCTACTGGGCACCGAAATTGTGCAAACGTTCTGCGGCTCAGATGTTGTCTAGGCCCACGTTCCGTGCTCTTGCTGAGCACTAGCAGAGGGTCCAAATTCAAGTAATCCCTAGACAGCCCTGTGCAAACCTTCATCCTCCCGGGGAAACTTAGAATATGAATCTGAACTGTTGCCAGCGGCGCAGCGGCACACTCTCCCCTTTCCACAGTGGCTCGGTGCGCATGCAATCCGAGCCCTCTGCCACGAAAGCTGAAGAAGCTCCATTTGAGTGGAGTTTTTGGCCCTACACTTTAGGGTCCAGGTAATACACTATCTATGGGTTATCTACGGATTACACTCCCATGCTCCCTACTAAGAACCAGTACGTACGGCTTAAGCTATGATAGCATTACCCTCGAGTTTGCACTCTCATGGTAACAGGACTTACCCGGAAGCAGCTCCCCTATGCGGACGTAGAGAAAGCTCTTTTTGAGGATTTATCCGTAGTCTGTCCTACAGGTGATCCCCCACCAACCCTAAACCCTAAAGCCTAAACCCAATTCATAGTGACCACAGGGGATGATAACAAGTACCCTAGAGCGCCTCGCTATTCCGATTATACCAATGGGGTGGGGACCGCCTAACTCAGCCAGCTCCACTTTACCAGAGGGTTTGAGACGGCTTGTGGTTTTGGATTTCAGGCTAAGGATTTCAGGCTTTGCGTCTAGGGGTTTGGGGGTTTGGGGGTTTAGGGCTTGATAGTGTTAGGGCTTAGGCGTCTTGGCTGCAACGAGAATAACGGGATGAAATACAGCGGCAGCAACCACAATCAAAGCTTCAATGGCAAATCCTAAAACCACTTAACCTTAAAGGCGTTCTTCCGGAACCGTACACAAGCAGAAGCCTTGCAGCCAAACCCTTAACGCGGAAAACCTTCACTACACATGCGCCCTTCACCCTAAACCCACAAAACCCTTCACCCTGAACCCCCAAGACCCTAAACCCTCTAGAACACCCCTAAGCCCTAAAGCACCCCAAACCCTAAACCCTAAACCCAAACCTAAAACCCAAACCCCAAACCCTAAAAACTTTCACGTCTTGCAGAGAGCTTCGGCCTAAGAGCCGCTGAATTCCACCCTCCCCCGAATAATAGGGCTTAGGGGCTTAGGGTTAGGGGATTTAGGGGCTTAGGGATTTAGGGTTTAGGGTTTAGGGTTTAGGGATTTAGGGTTTAGGGTTTAGGGGCTTAGGGTTTAGGGCTTAGGGTTTAGGGTTTAGGGTTTGGGGGGAGGGGAGTGAATGTAAGGACGATTTCAAGGTTTAGGGTTGGGGGAAGGTTTAGGGTTTAGGGTTGGGGGAAGGTTTAGGGTCTAGGATGAATATAGGGACTATCATGGGGATGTATGTAGGGATTACATACCCTTAGCCCTAAACCCGAAACCCTATCACCATCCAGGAGGGCCAAAGGGCTTTAGGCCGAAGAGCTGCAAAGTTCAGGCTTAGGAGCTTAGGGTTCAGGGCTTGGGGGTTTATGGTTTGGGGGTCGGGGTGCTTAAGGTTCAGGGCTTGGGGGTTTAGGGCTTGAAGTCAAGGTCTAAGGCTTCGGCTTTAGGGGTTTAGGTTGTAGGATTTAAGGTCTAGGTAAGAGACTACTACATGATCATGACTTGTGTCGCTTGGGGTGTTCTGGGCTTCAGGGTCCACCGATTTTGGCTATACGGGTGTACAGGGGATGCGCTTGTTTGCTTGGGAAAGGTGAAAAAGAACAGGCGCAGGCCCTTCTCGCGATTTGGACTGGGCAGAAAAACGCCTGCCTCCTTTCTCCCTGGCACCCAGCGGGAATAAGAGCTTAAGGTTTGAGAATTTCTCCAATTAGCCCGATATATCCCCAAAACTGAGAAGGCAGCATTATTTGCAACACTTGGGGGTTTTCAACAATTAGGGATATTGGAGTCAGTTTTTGGGTCCCCTTCTATGGAAACCACCCTATTTTCCGTGCCTAAAAGTTGAGATTTTGCCTTAGCATAAAACTAAGCTGCATGGTGAGAGCGACCTGACTGCCATGTAATGGGGGAGGGCTAAGGGCTCAGGGTTTAGGGTTAGGTTAGGCGGGCCAATGGATTCGTAGAAGAATGCCGCAATAGTCCCCAAGCTTTACCTGTATTCACATATTCACATATGAATTCCCAACTCCTCCGTAGACGCCAGGGAGTCAACCACACTTTTTCAAGGGCCCCTTATGTAGAAGCCTGAGTGGATAGTTAAGTTTTAGGGCTTGGAGGGAAAATATTCCCTCATAGCCATATGTGATGCATTTCTAATATACTTCCCCCCAAAAAACACTGCTCTACATGAACAGCCTACTGCGCTCAATCCCCACAAAGACAAACCCGGTTTCCATTGCGTTGCCTTCGTTCTCTACTATTCCAAGTATTTAGGCCCTAAACCCCAAGCCCGATATAGCACACAACACCCCCAGATCTTCCTTTAAACTGCATCCCTTAAACCCTAGACAGGGGATTCCTTTCATTCTGAGTGCCAGGGGATTTTGGCGGGTGAAAATGCTGAATTTCATCCTGCAATCTGAATTTCACACAGAGCCCTGAAGCGATGAGCTTCAGAGATTCAGGGTTACGGGTTTTATAGGGTTTTATAGGGTTTTATAAGGTTTTATAGGGTTTTATAGGTTTTTATAGGGTTTTATAGGGTTTTATAAGGTTTTATAGGGGTTTATAGTAGGGTTTTTATAAGGGATTTGGGTTTAGGGTTTAGACTCCTCTAAACCCTAAACCCTGAATCTCCTTAGGGCTCCTGAGCATCCTCTAAACCCTAGACTCTGAACCCCTCAGGGCTCAGGGCTTAGGACGTAGGCATTTAGGGCTTAGAGCTTAGCACTCCGGACTTGTTTGGGTAGAAGGTTGGTGGCTTTTGAAGGCTGCTGAAAGCCCAGATCAAATCAGAATCACAATTTTTTTTTGGGGGGGTGATGGTTTAGGGTTGAGGGCTTAGGGTATAGGGTTTGGGATTTAGGGTTTAGGCTGATTTTGGAGTGTAGAGGCCTTACTCAATTATTACCCCATATTGGAGAATCAAATGGGAAAGGAGACGGAAGCTGGGATGTATGCAGAGGCTCATGGGGATTCCAAAACACAAGGGCCCGAATGATTGCTGACACAGTACTGCGTTGCTACCCCATACAGGACTTCATGCTCCATCTTCTTTTGCCAGTTGGGGATCCATGATTGGGGTAACATCCCTCCCAAGATAACATCTCGAATATCAGGCCTGACAATTCAGGGGTAAGGCCGGTTTTTAAAGAGGGGCTTAGGCTTTACTTAGGCTTTAGGCTTCCATGAGGGTTTAGGGTTCAAGGTTTGGTCCTTAATTCGGGTTAAGGGTTTAGGCCTTAGTGAGGGTTTGGGCTTAGGATTGTCTAGGTTTATGGCTCAAGGCTTAGGGTTTAGTGAGACAACCGATGAGGCATCAACAACCTCCCTCTACACCTAAACCTCAGCCCTGAACCCTGCAGCATCACAGGTGGAGAGCCTTGAAGTTTGGGGTTTTGGTCCGGGCTTACAGTGGGCTACCTGCAGAACCATGCTAGTTTGTGCCTCTATCCATGGCCTTTAATATGCGAAAAAAGATGCAGGCGAGTAGGTCTTTCACTCCCTGAGCCCCAAACCCTAATACCTACCCCTGCACCCTACATAGCAATCTATCAACAACACCCCTCTCAAAGCACACATTATTCTCCTTTGTAGACCTACAGGAGGCCTAATCTGATTTCCCCAAACGACCTCTGGATCAAGCCCCGACTCCTGATTTGGAGCCTGGGGTCTAGGCTCTAAGTATGCCCTGGAGCTGTTCAGATGCAGGCGAAATCTAAAAGACGCTTGTAGAGATACCTGGGAGGGTTCTCCACATGAGGCCATTAGGGTGCGTTAGTTTCAGGTTTAGGGCAACCCCAAACCCTCGACCCTAAATATAAACCCTCAACCCTAAACCTAAACCCTGAACCGTAAACCTGAACCCTAAACCTGAACCCTAAACCCTAAACCTAAACCCTACACCGCGTTATAGGGTGTTGAGTCTCGGGCTTGGGGGCTTGAAATTTCGGGTTTGCAGCGTTCTGTTTGGAGCGAAGACAAACTGGCCTTTTCAAAGTCAATGCTTTCTGGGATCCTCAGGACTACGTGGCACTTAGGACCCCTACTAAAAATGGCCCCTTAATTGCCTATAATAGGAATAGGAGGAAATCCCAAAGGGTTAAGGGTCTAAGGTCCAAGCTAAGTCCCAAGGAGAGGATATGTTTAGGGTTTAACGTGTAAGGTTTCCGCATGTCCCTTATCATGGGTTCCCAACACCCCACTCACTGGCCCCAATGCTACCCTCTCTAAATTTTCTCCCTTATTTGGCCATAGTGCACCCTGAACGATGCTTAAGAGTTAGCTGTGGGGTTACAGAACCCCTGTCAAAATCAATGCGAGTAGATTGAGAGAGTCCCACCAGAAAGGCCCTGAAGATTTGGGATTACGGGAGAATGCTTGCGCAGCACATCCCTTCCCCTTACGCTCTAAAACCCTAAACCCTAAACCCTAAACCCTAAACCATAATAAATCCCATAAACCCATAGGGGCTCATTTTCAAAACCTACCCCCTCAAAGCGATACCGCAGCACCTGACCCCTTCAATTGAAGCCTGAGGCCCTAGGGTGTCGGGTTTAGCATGTGAGCTATAGTCTAAACTCCTTAAAGGGGAGTTATATAGGGGATTATATTGGGGAGTAATATAGGGGTTATTAAGGGGGATACAGGAGTTTAGACAATAGCTCACGTAGGGTTTAACGTCTAGGGTTTAGGATTTAAGGTTTAAGGTTTCGGGTCTTGCGTTGCAACAATGACAGCCGCCAACCCTTAGCCCTTAAATCGGATACCCCAAACTGTCAGCCCTGAACAAACCCTGAATGCTGGCAAAGAGGACCCAAAACCAGAATCCCTAAAGCCTCAACCGGCCTTAAACCCCTGAACCCTCAACATTGAACCCTAAACCCTGCCCGTTCCCCTAAACCCTAAACCCTAAACCCTAAACCCTAAACTGAACGCTCAAAATCTGCCCAATGACTTCCTGTGAAGAGCTCTCGGCTGGCTTGTACAGTGGGGCCGGTACGCCCAAAGGACTCCTTCAGGAGCTTTCAAGTTTAGGGTTTAGGGTTTAGGGTTTAGAGTTTAGGGTTTAGGGTGGTGGAATCAAGGTTTGGGATTCGGGTTTAGGGATCAGAGTTTGGGGTTCAGGGATTAGGGTTTAGGCTTCAGAGTAACTGGGGGTGAATATACTGAGCAAAGCTTTCAAGTATCTCCTGAATCCCACAACGGCCAAGCCCATAAAATGCACAACACCCAAAACCACAGGCCCTGAAACTGCAACAGAAAAGTTGTTTCCCGCACAGGTCTCGCGCTTATTCGTTCCCGTTTTGTTGCACAGCTCCCAGGGCCGGAGTCTAATGAGCATCTCAGGGCATCGGGTTCGCTACAGTTTGCAGCTAAGGAACTTAGATCGTCATGATATTATGGGTATGTAGTAGATAGTATGTTTCCCTCAGAATGGTAACTTGACTACGTTCCTTAAAGAACCCCCTGTTCCTTAAAGCCTTTTACATCCGCAGTTTCCATTCAATTTTTCCATATTCCTTTTCCTGTGATTCTCCATTAGTGGGCTTAACATCAACCCAATAGACCCCAATCTCCCACAAACCCTAAACCCTAAACGATGACCAAGACTCTGGAGCAATAGCCACCGGCCAGGAGGTCTTAAAGGCAGAAGGCGTGGTGGATAGAAAGACCTCAACCAACCACGCTCTGAGTCTTGATTTCAGGGGCTGTGGTTTAGGTTTAGGGCCGCTAGGGCTCAGGGTTTAGGGTTGGGGGTCTGCGGTTTGGGGGGTTGGAGAGGTTGAGGTTACAGGGTTTGGGGGGTTAAGGGTGGGAGTTTTTGGAACTTTGGGGCTCAGGGCTCGGGGTTCGGTGCTCAGGGCTTGGGGTTTATGGGGTTAAGGGCTTAAGGTTTCATTTTCTAGGCGTGCTGTTTTTGAACTTGGCGGTCCTGTCTGTTTCGGACAGCATCAGACTGAGATAGTTGCTGAAAGACTTTCGAGTATGGATCTTTTGCGGGTACCAACTAGGGCACCATACTTGCCAGCTTGGTGCACCACAGCGGGCAGGTGGCTTTGAAAGCTACCACTGCTACGCTCCTATCTACAGAGTCAGAACTTCTGACAAGTTGGAGAAAATAAAATAGTATGTGACTAAGCTGCTTTAACGGAACTTCTCAGAAACCAGAATTCCTAGCAGAATCTCTCATGGTCGATTACAAAAGTATGGTCCTTTTGGGTCCCAAGGGTCACGTGCACCAAGTCGTTTCACTCTCCGGTTTAGATGTCGGTTGCTTAGAGATACCTCTGTCTCTGTGCCCTTCCCATAAGAAGCACCCTAAACCGCACATCCGAAGCCCTGAACCCTAAAGTGTAAACCCTAAACCTGAAAATCCTAAATACTAAACCCTATGGTCTGAACCTTAACCCTGAACCTTGAACACGAAACACTGACAGAAACTCATGCGCTCCCACCTCAGTTTTTTGGGAGCTGGAGAACTCATCCTCGACAAGGTTGAGGGTTCAGGCTTGGTTTGGAGTTTAGCACTTGAAGGCCTTAGGGTTCAGGTTTAAAGGTTGGGGTTTCAGGGTCTAGGGGTCAAGGGTTTAGGGTGTAAGACTTCAGTATTTGAGCGTCTGAGGAGTGAAAGGTGCTAGCTTTGGTGGCTAAGGGCCTTGGGATTTAGGGTTTAGGGTTCATGTTTTTTGGTCTAGGATTTGGAGGGGGCAAGGCCTGGGGCGTAGGTTGGCCAGTCCACAAAGTTACATCGAAGGGGTTGGGTTTTTGGGTTTATGGTTTCAGAGGGATTGATTTTTTGGGTTTGGGGTTGAGGGTTTAGGGGTTTAGGCTTCGGGTCTGGTCTGGCGGTTTGGTGTTCTCCTTGGTGCTACGTAGGGAAGGGCGGCGTGGAAAGAGTCATCCTCTGGAAGGGAACGGGGCCCAATGGAGCAACCAGTTCGATGGACGAGTATGAAGGGTCCTATAGGGGTCACTATAGGGATCCAATTTCCTCATTCCCTGCACCAGGCTCTAAGAGTAGCAATAATAATAAGTAATAGTAATAATAGTAAGAAAAATATTCGTAATAAAAATAGTAATAGTAGTAACACATAAAGAAAGAGTCCTGCTTCCAAGCGGCCCCTGAAAGCCCCATGATTTGGGATCCTGAAAAAATACACCCAACAAAACCAAGACCATAAACCCTAAACTCTTTAGCCCTAAATCCGAAGTACGAACCCAAAGTAGAATCCCAAACCCCCACAGGCTCCCAATCTCAGACCCCAAGACTTCTCCCTAGGGGGGAAAGCTGTGGGGCCTAAACCTTGAACTTCCCTAATTAAACCTTGAACCCTAAACCCTAGCCTGACAACCCTAACTTCCTAACATCCATGCTTCTTGCAAAAGCTTGAAGCCCAAACCTTCCAACAATCCTCAACTTAACCATCTTTAGGGTCTAGGGTTTAGGGTTTTAGGGTCTAGAAACCTGAGCTAAGAAACACAATGTTAACTGGCATGGCGATTCAACATAGAAGCATATGCTTCGCAACCCTCAGCGTTATGGAGACGCCAGTCTGGGGGCCTCAACTTACTGGGGATTGGTAGGGAATAAGGGAATATATATATATATACACACATAGGGCTTAGGGTTTAAGGCCTATATAGGGATCATGTATGGCTTCTATAGGGATCGTACGGGAGTTTATAGTATATAGGGGTTATATAGGGATTATATAGACGTTAGAATATAAGGATCATATATAGGAGCTTTATAGGGATTATCCCGGGGGTATATAGGGATTCTATTCCCTTCTTCTCTACTATCCCCTGGTATGTGAATGACGAGGCTTGAGCTTTTGGATACATTGCATTTTCACGTATAAGGGCTGTTAGGAGATGATGCCGGTAACCCCTGCACCCGAAATCCTAAACCCTAAACCCTACACCCTAAATCCTAAACCCTACATTAAACCTCTGAACCCAGCTGTGGCGGCTGCCCGGCGGTTTGGTCTTCCTATCCTGTAACCCTAAACCCTTAAAACCCAAACCAAACCCTAAACCCTATCCTACCTGGTGCACAGTGCTAAGTTCTGAACCCTATCCCCTAACTGCATCTCGAACCCTCAGCCCTGAATCTCAAAACCCTAGACGGTGCCACAGCTTTGTGTTTAGGATTTTGGGGGTTGCGGTTTAGGGTTTAGGGTTTAGGGTCTAGGGGTTCAGGGTCAGTCCTTGGGAATCTTCCGTGCCAGGGAAGAGGTGAGCTTGGTCGAACTCGTGGCATATGCCCCTGTGTTCGAAGGCTCCTCTGGGCATTTTTAGGACCCTACAACCATCATATGATAATCATGGGTTCCTAATTTGGGGGGTTGGGGTTGCCAAAATCTGCTTATTATCGTTAAAAAGAGCGTAGGGTTTAACCCTATAGTATCATATAGAAAAGTCATCCCTAAGCCCGCATCCTTACATATCGTACATTCCAAAGACCCCTTTACAGAGATGACCCAAGGGGCCACAAAGCTCTAAAACGCTAAACCCTAAATCTTAAACCCAAAACGCTATAAACCCTAGACCCTATCTTATCAACCCCCCACGGGCCCTGGCAAACTGCTTTGAGGCCCAGGGTAAGAGCTGCGTGCAGGCGGTGCCCACGGGGCCCATGCAGAGTAAGGCAGAAGGCCTTGGATCTAGCAACGGTGAAAGGGTTTGGGGTTCTATAGATGGTTTAGGGCTTATAGTCCCCTTAA
>CAJNIZ010007535.1:28851-49929 GCA_905231905.1 Symbiodinium pilosum
TAAGGTTTAGGGTTGAGGGTATAAGGTTGAACCCACTTGAGCTGTAGGCTAAACTCCTAGTATCCCCCTTAATAACCACTATAGCAACGGGTTTAGGGTTTAGGGTGTAAACTCCTAGTATCCCCCTTAATAGCCCCTATGATAGTCCCCTGTATAACGCCCTACACAACGCCCTATAGGGAGTTAAGATTATGGCTCATGTAGAGGCCTGGAGACGTCAGTTAAGTTATATAGGGCTTATGCACCCTAAACCGAAACCCTACATCATGTAGTAACATCCTTTATTACCTTTCCATGAACCCCAGAAAACCCTTTGGGGGGCTGCATGGCTAGGCATGGTAAGTCTCAGCCTCCGCACGGATCCATAGCTGCGACGTATGCCAAGCCTAGGGGGATAAGGAGATTAGAGTGGTTACAGTGTTCAGGGTGTTTGAGGCTTAGGGGTTGCGGTTGGGGTTGGGGGTCTGTGGGGTCAGGGTTCAGGGCTCAGGGTACACCCCCATCAAAGTAGATACGGTAAAGCCTCTGATATGGTTTGAGACATATTTCAAGGCAAAATGTACATGCACTGAGGAATAACTTTGGACGATGTTCGCAGCCTCAAGATGATTTCAGGAGCTTGTGGCCTCAGGGCAAACAGCCCCCAAAATGCTAGGATTGATGTTTGTCACAAGCACAATATTGGCTCATAGGACACTTCAAAAGGGTCCTGGACCCCCAATTCTGAGAAACATGTGAGCTATAGTCTAAACTCCGAGTATCCCCCCTTAACAAGCCCTTTAGTAGTCCTCCATTTAGTCCCCTATATAACCCCCTTTAAGGAGTTTAGACTATAGATCATGTATTCAAAGACATGTAGGAAGCTGTGGGCTCCTTTGCCCGCCGCTGAACTGGCTACTTCTTGGACTACTGCGAATCATCATGTTCTCCACTGCTTATTAGATGTGTCTCTAGCAACCTCAAATTACTGTTACTGTTACTATTCTCACCATCATACTCATCCTCATCATCATCATCATCATCATCATTGGTATTGTTTGTATGAACAATATTAGTATTCATATTCTTACTCTAATCCATATTAGAGGTCATTTTCGTATTCATACTGCAAAAATACATGCCCAAGAATTGCTCAGGGACCTCGCCAAGTTCCGCTGGGGCATTCCCGTTCATTTGATCAATGACCTGCGCTAAATTTCTGGAGCGCAGGGCTTCGCTTGCTGGTTGAAAAGAATGGAGGAATCACTATCATATGGTTTCAAGATTTGGGGGCTAAGGGTGCTGGCAGGAATGCAGGAATGGAAAGAACATGGAAACTACTATTGCATTGGGGTTTATGTACGGCTACAGGATGCATTGAATCCACTCCCCACCCAACAACCGTGGAACCCAAGTTAGCCCCCTTTGAATTGGACTACAGTCTACATAGGCCTTGTTGGCGAGCTGCATGTAGTTTGGGGAATGGTGGGCTGCAGGGTTCGGGGTACAGAGTGGGGTGTAGGGTTGAGGCTTGACATAGCGCTTTGGGTGGTAATTACAAGGTTGAATGTAGAGCACGCATTTTAAGCGTGGGAATTCACAGGATGTCCTGGAGGGAGTAGCAGCTGCTTCATGAAGCCCCAGAACTAAGCCCACCCTTGTCCCTTCCCAGTTAATAGAGAGGACCCTACTGCCATATCATATCCTTAAGTGGAACCCTTCAAAGGAGGCTTACTAAGTGATCTGTGAAGTTCTTTTTGCAGATCCGCTTAAAAAGGAAACTACTGCCTCAACCCCAAACACACACCCAGACTTAGCTGAGTCAGGCTCAACCTTGAGTGGGATAGCTGGCGGGCGTTGGCAGCGTTCAGACACCACTGTTCACTTCGGTTTTCTCGACCTGTAGAGTATACCATACCGAGCCCCGCTTTCCGAACGACACTTCTGAGAAATAAGCGGTTTTCAAGCAAGTGTCCATATCTACTGGCAATATCCCCTACACCCTGAACCCTATATACCCTATCTAACCCAAGTTGCTCAAGCTTCGGCATTACAACCCTGAAGTCGTAGTGCAAATTCCTCATCCCTACATCTTCATCCTTATGCTCAGACCCCCGAGCCCTCAACCCCAGACTGCCTGACCTTCTAACCGTCTTAAACCGAAACACTAATCCCTGAACCATACTCCCTAATCCCTGAACCCTAAGCCTCAATCTTTAGACCCAGAAGCCCTGAATCCCCAATCCCTAGGATTTAATCCCCAAGCCCTAAACCCTAAGCCCAAGCCCTAGATCCCCACTCGCACACCTTATCCCTAACCCCTAAGACCCTAAACCCTGAACCCTAAACCCTATATAACCGCATCATAACAGTTTCCATTTTCTTTTACGTTATCCCTGTATAACCCCTAAATACCCCTTATATCTCCCCTTTAAGGGACCTAGGGATGAAACCCCCCTGCCTCGTCCCAGCTCTGCATGAGATTAAGGATGGCTGCTGAAGAGGCGGTCATGTAGTTGACATTGACAAAGAACCTTTGTATTAGGGGTCCTATTAAGGGCTATATATAACCATATTATAGTTATTATCCAACTGAATTTAGGGTATAGGGCTTATAGGGTCTAGGATTCAAGGTTTAGGATTTAGGGTTTAGGGACATGGATTAGAAATTTACGATTTAGGGAGTACTCAGAGGATCGGGTCGCTGAGTAAGTAGGCGAGAAAGGAGGTTACAAGCAACTAAGCCCATAGGAACCACTCCTAGTATCCCCCTTAATAGTCCCTACAGTACTCCATATACTATCCATTATGTAACCCCCTTTGGGGAGTTTAGACTGTAGCTCATATAACCAAATTTACAACCTACTTACTAAACCCCCTGAGCCCTCAAGTAGGGTTCAGTGTTGGGAGCTTCAGGAATGTACGATTTCGGGGTGCAGGGGTTCACTTTGGAAATGGACGTTTGCGATTTGGGGGTGTTTGGTTTCACGAGCGAGGATTGAGGATTGCAAAATTTAGGCCGGGCGCTCCACAAAAAAAACTAAACCCTGAACCCCTAAAGGCTAAGCCAGGAACCCTCAAAACGGGGCTGAGGGATTCGAGCGCAGGAGTATGATAGAGGATCGCTTGGGTTCACGAGCTGCTTGGCCAAACCGAAATCCGAGGTTGCGTTTAGGGTTTAGGGTTTAGGGGTTTAGGGGTTTAGGGGTTTAGGGGTTTAGGGTTGAGGGCAGCGTGTGCTTTCAGATGTTGCCTTCATCCCTGGCGCACGGAAGTGAACCTCAACAACACCTGACATACAGCCTAAGACCACTACTTGAGCTACAGTCTAAAGCCTAGTACCCCCCTAGTAGGCCCTATCATAGGAGCCCTACATAATCCCCTAAATAACCCCCTTCTAAGGTGTCTAGACCTTAAACCCTAAACCCTAAACGCTATATAACTCCCCTTGAAGGAGTTTAGGCTATAGCTCACTCGGGTTTAGGGATCCCAAATCCAATGCCCTCTCGAAAATGCTCTTGCCCTTCCCTAAAGTCGCAAGAAACAAAGGCTGCCACTCAAGGAAGCAACCCTCTCCTGAAAAACGAATCCTGGCTGTAGGGTTTAAGGTTGGCAGGTTCGCATCCATGTTTCCACGAACTCCAAGCCATCATCACACATACAATGGCGTGAGGCCTACGGCTAAAACCCCGAATCCCCAAACCCCTCAACTCTAAACCCCTCAGCTCTGAACCCCGGCATACTGCAGATGCGTCCCCGAGGTCCTGAGGACCCTTCATTTTGGGAAAGCCCCAACCCTAAATACCCTACATCCCAAAACCCCAGAAATCCTGAAAACCCCAGATTGCTTAAACAGTTTGAACCTAGGCCCTGGACTCGAAAGCCACCACCCGGACCCAAAAGTAGGTAGCAGAAACACCTAACAGTTGTCAGAAGGACCATTAGTCTACATACTTTAGGGATGCAGATAGGCGTTTGCAAGCCCTAAACCCTAAATCCTAACCCTAAAAAACCTTAAACCCTAAACCCCAACCTCTAAAACCACTATTTTCAAAACAGCCGAAACTCTGGATGAAGGTTGCCTTGAGCTCGAAGTCTTCCCCGAGCCACATGAACTCCTCTTAGGTTGATGGTTTAGCGTTTGGGATTTAGGGTCTTGGGTTTTGGGTTTTAGGGTTTAGGGTTTAGGCTTCGGGTTTTAGGGTTTAAGGTTTGGGGCTCATGGATCGAACACGTTCACGTCTGAGCCGGCCACACCAACCAAACGAATTTCATTTTTGGGTTGGGGACCTGAGGCTCACTTAGGTCCATCTTGGTCAACGACAAGAAACATCGTTACAGCTATCGCCTTCCTGTTTCTAGAGGCCAAGACCACCCGTGGAACAGGTTGAGAGGCATCTAATACATTGAGGCTGAGAGGCTGGTCGCTTCGGAATTTGAAGTGTTGGGGGTGTAGGGTCCCCTTTCCAGGCTCTAGGGCCTCATTCGCCGGCAAAGGGGGTTCCGGGAGTCTAGGACTACCCAAAGAACATCAGCAGCGCTGCCAGAACGAAAAGCCCTGATGACTTTACAAGGCGACCGACCAGTACTGGTTGCAGTGAGAACAAGTCCCACTACTGGGCCTCACGTAGGGTTTGAATGATTTTGTGTAAGCTCTGCAGGGACTGTCAAAATAAAACAGAGGTGTGGGGGCTCAAGGATTCGTCGGGCAATGATTGATACACAAGCCAGGTGCCCCTTAACCTCAAAGAGCGAACTGCAAACCCGAAACCCCAAACCGCAAACCCTGCACCCCAAACCCCAGACCCCAAACCCTGGATCAGAAACACCCGAAACCCGAAACCTCACAACCCACTGCGCCTTTGCCAGGTAGCCGTTGGGCAACACCCTGCCGTCCACGAACTCGGCAAAGCTCTGTCGGAACAGCGTGCTGGGCACCGGAAAGGGTATGTCCTGTGCATGGGGAAAAAGGTCTGCCTATAATGACAACTACCTACAGCTTGATAGTAATTACCCCTGAAACTAGTAAGTATAACCTATACAATGCAGATAACTGGAGTTACCAGGCAGTGATGAAGTTCTTGTGGGGATTTAGGGTTCATGGGCTATGTCCTGCACAAGGATTGGCGTCGACTTGCCTAGGACGGGTGCTTGTGGGGTTCTATGGGTGTCCTATGGAGAGTATGCGGGAGTGGGACCAAGGATCGATTGTAAAGGGAGGCGTCACATGGGTGATTGTGAAACCTTTCCAATCTCTTAAAGCTCAGATGTAGTTGGCTGCACATGTCAAACACTTTGGGTGTAAGGAGAAACATGTCGGGCTGATCCAAGATTACGGCTCCTTTCCTGATGCTCCTTAGAAAGCAAGATCCCGTGAAAACTCTATCCTTGACCAATAATCATAAGAGTTTTGCTTGCGACCTGGGTCCCCCGTTGTCAGGCGCGTCGACAGCGGGTTTGGTTGTACAAGCATCCCGCAAAAGGGAAGGATTTTTCTGGGGTCAATAGACTTCAGGTGGGTAACGCGTGCCTTCTGCCTCAGGATGTGCAGAGACTCCTGATGCGGCTACACCTTCTGCCTGGTGTTCAGGAGGAAGTGAGGGAAGCAGCAACGGAAAGCAGCCTCTATAAAACCCCCTTATCCTTTTCTCCCCTTAGACCTACAAAATTGGTATGTTTACTAATTCCTTTGTGTTATACTTTAATGAAACTTAAAAACAATTCCTAAGGAGACTACAGACCCTGAACCCTGAACCCGAATCATCCCTATATCCATTCCATAATAGGAACTGGAAGTAGTGCGTCCGCGCAGTTGCTTGAGCTAAAATCACGAGCTTGCGCTACAAACCCACGCACCCTAACATCAGATTTTACCCCGAAACCCTAAAAGCTTTTATATCATTTTAGTGTATCAGGACTTACGAATATCATCTTACTATATCAGGACTTATCAGGCCTAAGCCCTTTCATATCATCTGGCTGTATCAGGATTTATAAGGCGGGTAGGGGGCGTGGCGCAGTCCCCTAAACCCCCCCCCGGAGTGAGAGGAGTACCAAAGTGGCTGTCTAAGTTCAGGGCGGTTGCTTGCACTCTAAACTCGTTTAGGGTTCAGGGCTTGGGGTTGGACAGTAAGCCCTAAGTCCTACACCCTCATCCCACAACCTGACACCCTACGTACCCTAAGGTGAGCCCCTGGGTCCTTGGAGGCAGCGAAGTCCCGGAAAGTTTGGATCCTCAGTAGCACCAGGGTTGAGGAAGGGTCAGGGATTAGGGCTTAGGACTTCGGGATGAGGGATTAGGGTGTATATATGGAGGGTTTAGGGTAGGGTTTAGGGTTTAGGGTTTAGGGGTCTCAGGGTCTAGGGATGCGAGTTTAGGGATTAAGGTTCAGAGGTTGGGGTGTAGGCCTTTGGATTCGTGGAGAAGGGTTTAGGGATTAAGGTTGCATGTGTTAGTTGTTTCAGATTCTTGGATGGACCTCCTTGGGGCTTCCCTAACGTGTAGGTAGTAGGCAAATCCATAATGGCTGACTACAACCATTAGAAGAATCCTGCATATTCCAAAACCTCACCTCTGCCCATACCACCAAATCCCTCATACACCTTAGATCCCCTCAAACCCCACGCCCAACACCTTGGTCTCAACGCCCTAAACCCTGAACCCCTTATCTACTTAAACCCTCTTAGACCCTAAACCCTCAACCCTAAACCCCTGAGCCCCTAAGCCCTGCAAACACCGCCAGATCTCCAGCAAACCGTGCGCAGGACGAGAAGTTCCTCTCGCTGCGGTGCCTAGCTGCAAAGCAAAGGGTGCTAGGGAAGGTTTACGACTTGGAGGGCAGTAGAGTTGAGGGTTTAGGGCCTAGGCTTTACATACTGAGACTAAAGGCGCCAGACAGGCTCATAAAAGATGATGCTGGGAGCATGAATCCTAATCGTTGAAGACCCGAACCCCTTAAGCAGCAACCTCAACCTGATCTTACAAGCGAACCCTCCCTAAACCCCAAACCCAAATCCTCAACCCTAAGCCCAAACCCTAAACCATAGTCCTCAAATCCAAATGCCCTTAGCCAACCCCAAAAACCGAAAGCGGACCTAGACATTTTGTCAACAACACTAAGCCCTGAATCCTCACTCAAAAAGCAAAGCACACCAAACGTAAATCTGACCCATAAACCAAAACCCGACTCAGCCTCAGCACCGAACCCCCATAGCTAGTTAAGGCTTCTCAAGAACAGGGGTCATTGGCGACCCTGGTATGTATTTGCGGTTCAAGGCTTCGGGTTTAGGGTTAGGGTTTGGGGTTTAGAGGCGCATTACACAAGGATGTTGGGAGTCCATACGCAAAATTCTGTATGGACAATTTTAGGGACTCCCAGACTCAAAACACTTGCATCAACCTCCATGTCCCTAGCATAATCCCTGACTACTGATCAACACCCTAAACCCTAAACCAAGCCCTAAACCCTAAACCATATACAACCTGAAGTTTGGGAGTCTGTGGAGCCTTCCTCTGTCCCTACAACCTTTTGCAAGTGGCAGACAACCCTAAGGTAGCCCACCCTAGGGTCACCACAGTAAACAGGAGCTGAAGAAGGGGACAACAAACCCTAATCCCCTCCCGTTAATAGGGATTACTGGGATGTTAATGTCAAGGCCCTTAGAACGAGGGGGTGTATTAATCCCTACACCCTAATCCCTATACCCTAAACCTTGAACCCTAAACCCTGAGCCCGCCTGCTGGCAAGTCTGAAGGAGCGTCCGCTGGGTGAATGGCGATTCCGGGCGGAAGGCTGTGTTGAAGCTCCAGGACGACTGCGGAAGAAGGGATCTGTTTAGGGTTTAGGAGTTAAGGGTTTGGGAGTTAAGGGTTTAGGGTTAAGGGTTTAGGAGTTAAGGGTTTAGGCTTTAGGGATTAGGGTTTGGGGATTAGAGTTCAGAGTTTAGGGATCAATATACCCCCTTCCTTTGAAGGGCCTCGACATTAGGATCCCTATTAATCCCTATTAAGAGAAGGGGGTGTATTAATCAGGGGTCTACATTATGCCGTGCTATGCTCGTGGAATTGGCAGGGTGAGGTTCTAGGATAACTACTCGACAATTGACAGGTGTCCCTATTCAGGATAGAATGTAGGGGCTGTCGTCAAAAAACTTCCCAGGCCCTAAATCGTAATCCATAAATCCCAAACCCCAATCTCGAATCGCTAGATCTGAACCCCTGAGTAGTTTGTCGAGAAGATTTCCCATGGTACCCTCCTCCTAACTAGCATGGAACAAAAAACCTTTGGTAGACTACTGCCCTTTTGAGCGGGGCCTACACAGTACACTGTACACCTCGAAGAAGCCCAAAAGCTGAGGATCACTTAGGTGGTCCCCGCCCACTAGCACGTTGAGGTTCAGGGCAATCATACAGTCCAGTTGTAACTGTTGCTGAAACACGTACGGCCACATCAGAGAACTTAGAGGGGTCTGACTGGGTTATAGTGCTATAATTAGGGTGTAGGGTATTACAGTCAAGCACAGATGGCAGTCATTATCCGTTGTGGTTATGTATTCTATCCTTTGTTGTCATTATTTCTATCCCTTGTGGGGAGGGGATCGTTCCTGAAGACCTGTAACTTTCAGCTGTGAACCCTCGAATTCGTACCCCGCATCCTTCCTAAACGCCAAACCAGTACGTGACTTTAAAACAAAAGAAACTGAAGATTAGCGAAAGCCTCTCGGGAGCCAAGGAGAGGGGAACCATCCGCCACCTCGGCTCTCAAAATCATCACATGATTCCTTGGGGTTTTAAGCTTTAGGGTTTAAGTTTCAGGGTTGGGGGTCATTGGGCTTACGGCGTTTGAGGGCTTTGGGATTTCTTTCCTATGCCTGATGGAGAGACTCAAAGGGCTTTCATGCCGAGCTAAGCTTCATTGATTGACAGCTCATTCAGTAGCATAGGGTCCTAATTATGATACACGTAATCGCTGTATGGCCTCTATGACCTTCATAGATCTGCAGGCTCAGATATGTTATCTCCAAGAAACTATAATTTGAGAATGATCACTCAGCATAGAACATGGGATTGTTGCGTGGAGACAGGGCGCTACTAAAGGACCAAACTCTACCTCCCATTGTAATACCTGTAACTAGGGTATGTCGTCGGGATCCCAAATCTTGATAACGATGCAGAGTTGAATCGTTTCGGTGGTTGCTCAACGATTATTGACTAAACCCTGCTCATAAAAACTACAATACCATACCCGAAAAAGACACTGCAATTTCACTCTCAATTTGGCGAGGGCTTATAAAACGGTGAGTTAGAAGAATGATCCGTGTGTGCTCCTTTCGTAGGGAAGATTGAAAATGCCTTATGAGAATATCTACATCCTAAACCCTAAACCCCTACACACCTAACCCGTAAATGCCAAACACTCAACCTTGAATCCTAAACCTAGACCCTAAATTCTAAACCCTAAATCCTAGACCCTCGACCCCAAACTCACGTCCTAGGCCGTCCACCTACCGTGGGCGGGCGGCGCCTAAGACTCTCGCTGTCTAATTCTGGCGACACCTAGCCCCGCCTCAACACAGCCACGGTGCGGTAGCACCCACGATGGGCCCGGTACCGGAAGGAGTTCTCCTTGCAACCAGTACTGGTTGCTTTATGTAATGTTCTCCCCAAGAAAAGGGACCGCCCGCACCTCCAACCTCCCATGCCCTTCCTGCCAGGTCCTTTCAGGGCCTCGCAGACCCGAACACATTTAAGGAATGCAGGGGCCTCCGCCTCCCAGGGCCCTCCTTGGAGCAAGAGGCACTGCCTGTAAAGATATTTCTGTTATTGACAAAGATGGACCTAATGGAGTTCAGGGCCTGAACCCTGAAAGGAATAGGTTGGGGTGGCTTGGCCGCCTCACACGGCGTGGGGTGGGTGAACGTATTAGAAGCCAGAGTCGGGCCATGACAACACTTCGCCGGCAGCCAGCACTTGAAGGGTCGTTTGAACCTAACCATTACACTAGCACGATAACTCACATCTGGCTTCAAATAGAACCTGGTTCCTCAGCGGGAAGCTAAAGCTCCGTGTTCCTTGTTGGATACCATGAGAGCCATATCTGATGCAGTCAACAAGGACCCTGAACTCAAAACCCTGCACCCAAAACACCCCAAACCTAAACCCATAATACCCTCCCTATACCCTAAACCCTCAACCACATGCCCTAAACTAAAACCACCCTAAACCCTAAGACCCAAACATGATAAGAAAAAACACTGAAGAGAAGGCGCTGCGATGCCCCACACGACGGCAACGTCTACGCCTTGAAACCTTGGCAGTAAGTAGGGCGTAGGGTTCCGGGTTTAGGATTTGGGGTTTAGATTGGGGTTTGGGGTATAGTATTGTATAGCTTCACCGTTTAGGGTTTAGGGCTTACGGAAGTATAAACCGGGATCTTTAGGTTTAGGGCTTCAAAAAAAGGGAAGCCCAATGTTAAGGATACGACGGGAGCTTCTGTCTCTGGAAATACCCAATGACCTATACGGCTTAGATTTCGAGCTGAAAGGGAGCTTAGGGTGCGAGTTTGGACTTCCAAACTCAAGATTAGGTCTAAGGGCTTCCAAAACTATGGATAATCCCCGGCAATGGAGAATCAGATGGGTTAGGGCTTCCCCAAAAATAGGGGTCTTTTAAACTAAGGATTATCGTAATTCAGCGTTAAAAACGTGTACCCCTATTTTGGAGGAAAAACCTTGTACACACGGCTGAGGTTTGAGTTGAGGGTTTACTGCTAGTTGCTAATAGTGAAACAAGGAAGGAACAAGAAAGGAAAAGCAACCATGCTATTGGGAAGTGTAGAAGGGCTACTAAAGGGGTCCATCCCCTACTGACAGCTGACAACCAGTAAGTCCAAAGTTCAGGGTGTCTAGCTCATCATCCGGAGCGTGGGACGGTTCGCGAGCGGGGTCTGGATTTACTTGGTAGGTACTCCTCGAAATCACCCCAATTTTATCTAACCCCGTTCCCTAAACCCTAAACCCTAGACCCGAGATAGATTGTCGTAGGTTTGTGATGAGGGCCTGCGAAGATCTCAACAAATTTCAGATTTGAAAGTGCCGTCCCACGGCTTGCAAGAACCCTACAACTTCACACAAAGAATACTGTCGACACGTAGTCCATTTGTTCATTCACCTAAGCCTGCATACACATCTTACAGACAGCGCCATACGCATCCTTTAGGTGAACTCCCCGCCTATAGAAGCGGCATGGTAGCAATATACGAAGACCCTGATATAATCACCCTAAACCCTAAACCATGATCCCTATATGTCCCTATGTAACCCTATAGATCCCGACGCAAACCCGATATAAGCAGTATAAACCCCATATGACAACAGCTCATGTACATCCCCGTGATCGTCTCACGTTTTCAGAGCCCAGGGACAGGCGGCGGCCACCAACAAAAGGCGCAGGAAGCCTACGTGGGATTAGGGTTAAGGCTGAGAGGTCCCAAATAATATGATCTAAGGAAAGCCTATGTGGGTTTGGGGGGTCTAGGGTTTAGGGAAAGAGCTCTGTGGCTCTCTGTTTCTTCAACCCATCAATCTCCGGCTGCTGCTTCTGCTTCCGAAGCTGCCGCTCAGCTTGCTTCTTCTGCTTCAGATCAGCGTTCCTGCTGGGTTTGGACCAAGCTGATCATGCCGCTCCTGATGAACTCCCTGAGCACCTCCGTGTCCCCGCCGAGACTGGTGGGAATGTCCGCTGCGCCGCAAAGTTCTGCAGACCATCTATCAAACACACATGTGCGCCAGGTCTCTGCACAGCCTCCCTCGGCAAAGCTCCTTAGATTGCCATTCTTTATCTCTGCTGGTGGAGTCGGCGTCCTTTGACGAGTAGTCAAAGACGCTACGAGCATCCGTCACAGAGACGCGCTCCAGTCTCACTACGGCCTGCTCCCGATTCTTGAGGTCAGTCTCTCCGCTCTCTCGCACAGATCAAGTCTTAGGAACTGGGTTCAGGATGTAGAGTTGGGGGGGATTCGGCTTAAGGGTCTGGGGTTTAGAGTTTAAGGCTCCCTGGTTTGTAGGATTTAGGGACTATGGTTCGGGCTTGGGGTTGCGAGCTTGCGGCCCAGTGTTACGGTCCCAAACTTATGCCTTTAGGCCAGGGAATGAAAGGGGAATTGAAATTCACACTTCTCCGATGCGCATCTTCCGATAACGAGGTTTGCCCCGGTATAGGCAGGACAGGATTGCTGTGTAGAGGTTCTCCTGTAGGCCTGAACCCTTATCCGTGCCAAAACCCCGAACCCCAAGGCTTCAAACCCCTGAGGCTCAAGAGGGTTTAGGGTTTAGGGTTGGGATCCAATTTCCTCTGTCTCGTCTTGGGAGTTCAGTGCAGCATGTACGGTCTCAAGTAAGCAAAACGAACTTTGAAGGTGCTAAACTGCAGAGAGACATGAGATTACGTTATGTATATTATATGGCTGCATAAATACACACAGGTCACAGACAGAGCTGCGCATTGGCAGAAATTGGCTTTCCAGCTGGACTTTTCTTGCATACACACCCTGCAAGTATCGCTGCCTCTGTCACAGCTGAGCTTTCGTCAAAACTAGCTCCCTAGCCCAAGCCTAGACCTTGAGCCTCATGCAGCTACACAATGCTTCCTGGCACTGAACCCTACAATAACGCCACAACTGGCCAGCGTGAAACCCCCATCTCATGACTGCAGACCTTCAATGACAACTTTACACACCCTCTCTAACACCTACATAGTGTCATGAACCTTCTGAACATAGGGCCGTCCCTCGAACAATGGTTGAAGGGATAGGATGATTGTAATGTAGGCGCCCGAGATCGCGCCCATATGATTTTGAGGTCTATTTGCGCAACCCTTCAATATGACATGCTAATACCGAAAGACTAAACCGTAATTCCAAACCCTAGGCCCTAAGCCAAGTAGCGATTCCTCGTTAGGAGTGGTCCAGAAGAAGGGTTATGCTACTTCATGTGTAACCCTAAAGGTCCATGTACCCAATGTTTAGGTACTTGGGTTTTGGGTAATAGGAATTATAGTACAGGTTTTGGGCAAGTATATGATTATTAGGTACTTGGACCCTTAGGGTAAGGGGAACCCTACAGTTGGGGATACACTCATGTGTGAGTTTCGCAGAATCACTCCTGTAAAGCATCCTAGAACCCTAAACCCAAAGCCCTTACAGCGGACCATAAGGCTCCATCCCTTTGTCGTGCTACTTCTCCATCCCAAGGGTCCGCAAGGGCCACAGGTTTTGAGAAATCTTAACCTGGGTTTAGGGCTTAGGATTTAGGGTTTAGGACTTAGGGTTTAGGCCTTAGGAACCCTAATCCCCAAAGCATAAATGTAACCCCTATAAACAACCCCGGCTACTTCCATTATTCACCTAGTTACACAACCCCCCCGAACCTCCAAATTTGGGTGCCTCGAAGGTAGCCCTATGCTCAGAAACCCTTGTGCTTGAAACCATAAACCCTAAACCGCGAAACCCTGAACGCGAGATACGCTCTACGCCGCCTCGATTCTGTCATCTGCTCCATGTCGGTCATACGCCTGACAGCGTAGTTTCTATGGAAACGGATTGGCATGTTCAGGGCATTTGGACTTTAAGGGATTTAGGGTTGAGGGTTTTACGGTTTAGGGATCTAAGGTTTTATGAGGTCTAGTTTTTAAGTGTTCAAGGGTTAGGGGCCCTAAACCCTAAACCCAAATTGGGTAAAGTTTAGGGATCCAGGGCTGCAGGGTTCAGACCAACACATACCCCTGCGCTTGCCACGAACTCGTGGCAAAGAAACCCCAAACCCTACCCTTACCTAATGCCGCCTTATACCCAAAGTCCCGAAGCCTAGCCCTAGACCCTAAACCCTAAACAGTAGTTTCCATTTTCCATAATCCCTATATGCACCCTGAAACCCAACACCAGAGCCTGGCAGTTTCTGGCACAGGAATCTTCACCAGGTCCCAAGATGCGTTTGGCATGACCTGCAACTTTACAGCAATGGAGAATCAAATGGAAAAGACAATGGAAGATGAAATTGAAACTGGTATTATGTTGGGGTTTGTAGGGGATATGTTGGGGATATATTGGGATAATGGAAAATAAAATGGAACAGAACATGGAAACTACTATATTATAGAGTTCAGGGTTTACGGTAAGTTTTGGGTTCAAGCCTTCGCGCTCGGGGCCTTGGATGTTAGGATTGAGGGTTTAGGGTGAAGGGTTTAGGGTGAAGGGTTTAGGGTTTGGGATGTTGGTTTGAAGGCTTAGGGTGTAGGGTTTAGGGTTTTGAGAATTAAGGTTCCCCTATATCAGCCTACACTCTTGCACGATGCGCACTTGAACACCCTCAGAAAACGGCTACTTGAAGCAGGAATTCCAATTCCGGCTTTGGATGAGTGTATACAAACTGCCTTAGCAACATTGGTGGATGTAAATGGTTGGTGTCCAATTTGGGACACCAAATGCATTAAAAAATCGCACCAACCCTAAACCAAACCCCAAACCTTGAAGCCTAAACCCCAAACCTAAACCCAACCAACCCCCCAAAGCATACTCAGTGGAAAGAAGTCGCGGGATCAACGAGCCGCTCTCCCGCATAGGTGCAGACCGCAGCGCCGCCTGGTGAGTAGTGTTTTTATGGTGGTTGAACCTAGTAAGATCATATTCCTTGTATAAAATACTATACCCCAAAAGGAGGATTTAATCTTACTCCATATTGGGTACCATAGTATCCCCAAATACAATACTACTCTGGTGTAGGGTTCAGGGTTTAGGGTTTAGGGCTGCCTGGAGGTCGGGGAGTTGGAGGCAAGGGTAGGGTTTAGGGCTTTTCAGATTGTTTCAGGTGTTTTTGAATGTTGTAAGGAAGCTTTAAAGGTCTTCAGATTTGTTTTTAAGGGTTTTTGATGGTTGTTGAAGGTATTGGGCTTGGGTTTTAAGCTTAAAGCTGTAGGGTTCAGAGCTTAGAGTTTGGGACTTTGGGCTTAGACTTCGGGTTTAGGAGTTTAATCAAGTTTAGCTTTTCCGGATTTAAGGGTCTGGACTTACTAACCGAATTCGGCGACTGCGAAACATGAAATTTCGACTGATCTTTGAATGATGAAAAGAGATCTGGGTGTTCAAAGCTACATTGTACTGACCCTCAGCCCAGTGTAGAGTTTTAGGGCTTTGGCTCAAGTTGGGTAATGCCCCCACCCAGTCACAGTCCATATTAGGGGTCCTATTATAAGGGCTATATACAACCATATTCTATTTATTATCCAACTGTTACTGAGTGGGGGCAGTATCCAAGGTTCAAGGTTTTTGTTTTGGGTTTGGGTTAGGCATATAACCCTAAACCCTAAACCCTAAACCGTGATCCCGCGAGTAACGGCCACCTAACTCAGGTCTTAGGTAACTACCCTGCAGAATCCGGTAAACATCTCGGTTTATGCCTTAAGTTTCCCGTGTAATCCCCACAGAGCCCCACAGAATTCTTGCTGAAAAGGCGTCTCCCTAGTACCTTTTTGGGGTTAGTTTCCATGCTACTGTTATCGGGGAATCTGAACCCAAAACCATTAAACCTTAAACCCTGAAGCCTAGAGTCTTAACCCTGAACTCACAACCCTAAACCCTAGACCCTACATGTTCCTGTTTTGAACCCCCAAAACATGGTCGTTTATGGAGTCCCCATATAAAGAATAAGATATTTAAACAGAAGGCCATATTCCCTAAGCCCTGAACACTATACCTTAAACCCCTAGACCGTCAACCCTAAACCCTACAACCCTAAACCCCTTAAACTGTCTCATCCCAGCGGCAGTAGCAGATTTCCTCTGCATGACAGAGCTCCACATCTTCCGTGCTGTTAGGCAGCTTCACTGGAATCGCGAAACCTCAGTTTATCCGCTTTGCGTTGGAGTTTTGGCCTGGTGTCTAGCTTTTAGGTCAAACATTGGGGGGGTACTCTTGTGGCATTCCGCACAATCAGGAAGAACATATACTATGACATATACTCGTGAAGGATGCAGGGGCCGACAAGATAACAGTAACCTTGGTTCTGGGGCATGTTATACAAAAAAGAACAAAGGATTCCAAGGAGAGAGCACTCCTAATCATCAAAAATTGTACGCGGAATCCTAGAAACATACCGACATCCTGAAATAAACCCTGCATGGCTTTTGATTGAGGAACTTCAAACCCTCAGTCTTGGGCCGTAAGACCTAAACCCCGGCCTTGCAACCTACATCCTATAAACCTGGAAGCCCAAACCCTTCAACCGCTACAACCCCTGTGTAAATTCCAGCTTCCATTTTCTTTTCCATTGGACTCTCCAGTACTAGGATACTCTCCTGGCCAGCGTGTCTTCACGCCGAGCTTGACTCACAAGGCTTCTCACACAAACGGGCTTTCTCTTCATCTGAGCCATAGTCCAAAGACCTGGTCTATATAACCTCCTATATAACCCCGTATATAACCCTCATTTAAGGAGTTTAGACTATGGCTCATCTTAGACGGCAACAGTGGTGAAGCACCATGTTCCGCAGGGCCCGCCCAGCTTCCCCGTCCGTAGGAACTCTTCATGTGAACTAGAATCTAACTCCTGGAATGCGATTACATTTAGGGGATGGATTACATAGGGTTTAGGGTCTATGGTTTAGGATGTAGGGTTTAGGTTATATAGAGGATTTATAAGGGATCGTTATAGGGGTTGTTAAGGGGGATACTAGGAGTTTGGACTATGGCTCACGTGAAGGGGCCCTGCCAGCGTCCACCCCCCCCCCCGGATCTCCACTTTCTTGGTGCATAACCTGGAATCATTCTTGCCAATTTTCTTGGTTAGGGTACCCCAAGCACGCCTTTCGGCCCCGCTACCGAACTCAGTCCTGACGTGCATGCATCGCTCATCTCAAAGCCAACAAACAAACGAAAGAAGAACGCGGTCAGAAATCAAAGCAAACCCTTAACTCGTAGAGGTCCATCTGAGGGTGGAGCACCAGCAGGGGTGGGCCATTACGCTTCGGAGTGTGCAACTGGGTGCTGTCAGCACTCCTCAATAGACACCCTCAACCCTAAACCTCCTGCCGTTCTAAACCCTGAAAGCCCATACTCTTAAACTGCCACGCCCGAAAAATTCCAAGACCCTGTATACTCCTTCAGGACCCTTAAGGTGTATAGGATCCTATACCACCTCCCCTGACACCTAATCAAACGATGCTAATGCTCATTTAGCCCTCACTTGAGGGTGGTGGGTTACTACGATGAGGGATGTACGACCCAAGACCCTAAATCCGAAATCCTAAATCCCACACCCTAAACTCTGAACGCAGAACCCTATAAACTAAGCCCCAACCCTACACTCTATCCTATGATAAGTACGGGAAGCTAGGGAGGACGTTGTAGCCAGAAGAGAACTGCTCCCCTGTTTCCCAGTACTCCTGCTGCATGTTGTGGGAGTTGAGGGTTTTGCATTCAAGGTTTAGGGCTTCAGGGCTTAGAACTCAACATTTGGATATTCGAGCTCCGGCTCAAAGACGTGGGTTCCTGCTTGAATACCCTAAATATTGAGGGCCACGTTCTGCTAGGGCTTAAACGACACCAGAACGCCCAAATCCTGTTCTATCTACTTGAGTGGGACTATAGACTCCCTGGAGGATGATACAATGTTACTCAAACATGAAAACCATGCATTCAACAGAAAGCAAGCCCATGAGGTTTAATTCATAAGGTTCCGGTACAGGGTTTAGGGTTTAGGGTTCAGGTTTAGGGTTTAGTGTCTGGAGTTTAGGGAATAGGGTTTGGGATTCAGGGTTCAGGGTCAAGTCAAGTAGCGTATGCCCGCAGAACCTCATGAATTCATGCGCGTGCGTTGCCAAGCTATCCGCATCAATCTTGCTGCCTGCAGAAAACCTGGGCTCTGAATCCCAAACCATACCAACCCCTCACCTTACCCGGGGCAAAACTGACCCTTCACAAAGACAAGGATACCAAAGACTCTAAGCCCTAACTAAACCCTAAGCCCAAGGCTTAAACCCTGAACCCTCATCCCTAAGCCCTAAACTCCAATCCCTAAACCCCATGCCCTAAACCCTAAACCCCAAGCACCTAAAGCCTCACCTGCTTCAGAAAGGCAGGGTCGAGGATGGAGCCAGGCATGTGGAAGCCCTGATCCTGGGTTGCTGTTACCATAATGGGCATGTATGTTTGTATATCGAACTTAATATGGTTCCCCCATTATAAAAACTTGAAATAGGTTGTTAGAAGCGACCCAAGTAGCAATCGCGTTCCTGATGTGCGGAAACGCCTTGCGACTGGCGCTTAGGGATTGGGGATTCAAGTTTAGGGTTTGAGGTTTGGGGTTTGGGGTTGGGTTGGGGATTTATCGGTTAGGGCCAGGGTTTGGACTTTAGGGGGGGAGTGGGGGGTGGAAAAGAAAATGGAAGGCACTGTGGGGTTGGGCTATCAAGGTGTTTGGGGATTCATGCAAGCAGGACTGCATTGCGTCATCCCCATATATTGGGTATATGAGAAGCCCCCCGCAAAAAGGGAGAATGTAGAGGCCAGTTTGATTGGAATAGGGCTTAGGGGATTCCTTCTGGCTTTCGCTGCAAAATTATAACTTTACACATGTATACCGAATTATAAGAGCTATAGTCTGAACTCCTAGTATCCCCCTTAATAACCCCTGTACTACTCCCCTACAGACTCCCCTATCTAACCCCCTTTCAGGAGTTTAGACCATAGCTCATGAGAGGATGGTATTACCATTAGCTCAAGCAAGGTTGCTACAGGTCTCCTCCCAAGCCGCCCCTGCGGGTTTGGAGGTTAAAGTTTAGGGTTTAGGGTTTATTTGACGGCTCTTGGGACGTAGTAAGTAGGTGCTATCCTACCATAATGGAGCATCAACATGGACAAGAAAATGGCATATGAAATGGTAGGGGTTGCACCGGATGTTACTTGAAAGCCCAGGGGACTTAGTAACTAAATAGGTTGTACCTCTGGTGGGAGAACCCCAAAATTAAGAGCGGCCTGCTTACAAGGTTTAGGGATCAGTCATAAGCAGGCTAGGGAGTGGTGGTGGATTCGAGCTAAACCCGAAGCACTAAACCCTAAACTTAACCCTGGACCCTAAACCGGGGACTATGCTTTCTCAGCCACCTCATGCTTCTTGAGAGGCAAGATTGTTTGTTCCACGGTTCAGCTTTGGAAAGTTTCGCTGGCCTCGCAGACCTGCTTGAAGGCCCAAAAAACCCTTAAGTCGGTTTTTCACGGGGCTAGAGTAGTTATAACCCCCTCCTATGGGATAGACGTCCCAAAAAAGCCCTCAACTATCTTGAAGTTTAGGGTTTGGGGTTTAGGGCTTTGGGTTTAGGGCCAGCTATCCTTGCGCAGGATGACACTAAACCCTAAACCCTAGACCCTAAATTGTGGTGGTGATGACCAGGGCCTGTGGCAAACCCGAGGCCAACGTCTCCAAGGACTTGCAAACCCTCAACTATGGGTTTAGCTTTTAGGGGTTTAGGGGTTTGGGGTTGAGGGGTTTAGGGGTTTAGGGTTTAGGGGTTGAGGGGTTGCGCGTTTAGGGGTGTAGGGTTTGGAATGCCGTGCATGCAAATCTATAGCAAATCAGAACATGGCCCTTCTTCCCAGTGGCAGAGCTGTGCACAAGCCCCAAACCCTACAAACAACACAACACATTTGAAGCTGACAGAACGTGGGGTGGCGCGTTTTTGTTTTGAGGGTTAGGGTTGCTCCGGGGTGGGGGGAGTGGACATTCCCTGGAACCCTGAACCCTGCACCCCACCTATTAAGACCTGACTGTGCTACTTTGGGAAACCTAAGCCTTCAAGAGTAGCTTCCATTTTCTTTCCATGATCCCAATATGACCCTTAGCTTTGGGAAACCCAGAGATGATTGTTGCCAAGACAGCTTCTACCCCAGACCCCGCACTCTGAACCCTACACCCTAAATCTTACCCCCTAAACCCTGCACTCAAACCCTAAACCCTCAATCCCAAACCCTAGATCCTAAACCCAAAGCCTGCCAGTCATTGACTTCAAGAGCAGCATCAAGTGCGAACTGGCGGAAATCTTCGCTTCCCTGAGCTTCTGAGTTCAGGGATGTAGGGTGTTGGGGTTTTGGATGTTTGGGGCTTAGGAAATCCAAGCTTTTGGAGTTGGGGCATTTGAGGATGTTTTGGGGTTGCAGATTGGGTGGATTTTTTAGTTGGGCTGGTTCTTCTTTGCTTTTGTGCTTTGTGTAGTGGCTGGGGTTTCAGAATTGGAGGATGCTCTATGTCAGCATATCAAAATGCGGACCACTCCACACTAGAGCAACAAAAAAACACAAAATGTGAGGACGTACCAGACAACAGCTTCATGGAATCAACAGTAACTGAACAGAGGACGCTCCACGAGAGAGAGCGATTTCGGGCCAGATTTTAGTCCATGGAGCCAAGATGTGAGGATGCTTCACGCAAGAGCTTGATTTGCGGTGAGGATTCCAAGACGACCCGCTCGATTTCCAAATGTGAAGACACTGCATGCAAGAGCGCGCTTAAGTCCTTAAAAGTGGGGGTCCCCATAGACAGGACTATAGTATTTTTGGGTATATATTCGGGTCCGCTTATTCCGGGAAACTACCATGTAGACCCTCCTTTAGGGATTCAAGGTTTGGGATTGCGGGATTCATGGTTTCGGGGCCTCGGATTTGAGACTGGAGGGTCTGGGCTTGCTCCGGGTCACTGCAGACTGACCCTAAACCCTAAACCCTCAACCCTAAACCCATGTTCCTTACGTGTTCATCCTCCAGGACACGCATTACAAGTACGAGTGTCACAATCCGCCGACCTTGGGGGGCGTGCTGGATAGTTTCAGTAACGGAAGGGTGAAAACCCTCTTCTTTTCTCCCCTACAGCCTAGAAACGTGGGGGGGGGGTGTAGGGGGGGTATCCCGGCTTCGTTTCCCTCCAGGTCCCCACCTCCGAAGCAGCCGTTTCAGCCGACACCCACGCCTTCGCCAGGCTCCCACCAGGAGGTTTGCGAAAAAATCGTAATTTGAGAGGTTTGGGTGGTTTTTGTGGGGAAAAGGCCCCAGGCCCCTG
>CAJNIZ010007535.1:50029-75531 GCA_905231905.1 Symbiodinium pilosum
TTGCGAACACAACGCAACGACCTCGCGTCGCCTCCTGGACCCCTGGACCCCAACTTTAAAACGGGAACCCTTCTGCTACGCATTCGGGAAAAAACACAACCTTTGCTTTGAAAACCCATCGCCTAGATCATGGGGCCAGGGAACCCAAGATCTTCGTACACCAGACTACCAACACTGCTACCCTGGTAAGTGTGGCCACACTCAGAACTACCCGCGAACATTTAAACGAAGCCTACCTGAAGCTTAAAATGCTGAATCTTGAATCCTAAACCCTAAGCACTGAACCCTAGACTAAGCCTTGAACCCCTTCACCTACCTGAAGCACGTCGGGTTGCTCGCCAGCTTGCAAGCGCTTCTTTTGGCAGTTCGCCAACAACACGCAGGGTCACCTGAAAGCAAAGGGGATGGGGAAAAAGATTTAGGGTCGAGGGATGAATCAAACACCACCGAGCCACCACCCTGGGGTTATATAGGGATAATGGAAAAGAAAATGGAAACTACAGGGATTATAGGGGTTATAAGGTTTATGTGGGGATTATAGGGTATATATTGGGGTTATATAGGGATAATGGAAAAGAAAATGGAAACATGTTCTCTCTAAGAGCCTGTGTCGTTGTGTATATGTTGGGGAATGCATTTAATATTAGGGGCTCGCACAGGGTCCTAAGGTTGGCTGTTTGGAAGGACAACATGCGCAAACCCCCATATGGGTAGGATCTTTTGAAAGCCAATGTGGTCATCCCCTGGCCCAAAAGCATGACATATTCGAGCCGCTTATCCTCAAAGCTTAGGGTTCAGGGTTTAAGGGTTCTTTGCAAATATGATGGGATCATGTCTGGCAGGCAGTTTTTGAAACTTGCAAACGTTTAGACATGGTCAAGCCCGACCTGAACATGCTCTACACATCCCTTTCCTTACAACTGCACAAGCGGGAGTCGGGAAGTGTGAGTACCAGTCTAAGAAGCTCTGTAGAGAATACTGGATTGATCCACACCCCCTTTTGGCATGCAGCAACTGTCATAAAATGTTCCTCTTCCCCCGGCTCGGCTCCATCCTTCCTCCCAGACATCTGCACCAGAAAGCCCTTCACACCCCAAACCCCAACCCCCAAGCCCTCTTCAGCCTTTTCACCCCTGAAAAGCCCAAGAAACCCTAGACCCCCTAAAGATCTAAACTCTCCTAGACCCCAAGCCATTACCCCCTTCCCCCCGGCCCGCAACGTGGACGTCGACAACGGAGCCGCCCGAAAGCATTGCTTGGCCTCAGGGTTTACAGCTCAGGGTTTAGGATTGGCATTCGGATTGTTTCTTCAAAGCAGGTTTAGGGGGTTTTGAGGCGTGCATAGGTTTAACAAAAGGGATAAGGGCCTGAAGACTCAGGAGGAATGAGTTTTGGCATTGAAGGGTGCAGGGCGGGGCTCAGGATTGAGCGGAGATCATCCCGGCATCTTGTATGTATCCCATAGGGGAGGCCTGTGTTTTCGGGGGATTGGGGCCAAGCGTTAGGGCCAAGGGGTTAGGGGAGCACCAAGAAGTCCAGAAACTTTGCCAGAGACTCTGAAACACAAAGCCCAACAACTCAAAAACCTGGATCCATCTTCTATCACAAGAATAACTCCAGTCCGCCTACCTGAAACGCTTGAGAAATTCAAAAAAAAAACTTCCAGTCGGCTCTTAGGATTATAAACCATCAGCCATGATGAAAAACCCTGTTCAGGGAATGCCTAACAAACCCAGGAAAATGATAAGAGGAATTCGGTAGCCTGGTCGCTATGAGACTCCTTTGATAGTCCTAGCGTGCCTTGTTCGGGAAGTCGAAGCCCTGCACCAAAAACCACCAAAAAACATTTCCAAAAGCTCTCCAGTCACAGGCTTGGCCGTGGGAAAGCAGCCACACTCCGCATGTGGGCTCTCAGACGCATTCTCCACCTGGGTGGTGATTTTATGCTGTAAGACCCTTCTCCAGAATTCTTTAAAGGGGACACTAGTACTCATAGTAAAAACTGTACGGTTCGGGGTTGGGAGCTGATTTTGTTGGTCCTCTTCCACTGGGCATCTTTGCTGTAGACACCGAGAAGGTCTTGGCTCGGTAATAAGATAAGGTCCGATGTCTCTTTATGGCGGCTTAGGGTTTAGGGCTTAGGAGTTTAGGGTTTAAAGGTTTAATTAGGGTTTAGTGGTTAGGGTTTACGGGTTTAGGGGATTAGGGTTTAGGGTTTGGGGTTTAGGGGTTTTGGGGTTTAGCGTTTAGGGATTTAGGGCATGGTCTCCTGGAAACCATGGCCGAGACCCGATGTCAAGGAGAATCTTGGTGCTTCTGTGGTTGGGATATGCCCTATATCCTATATCCTAAACCCTAAACCGTAGACCCTAAACCCTAAATCCTATGCCATAAATCCTATGTCCTATACCCCGTACCCAAAATGCTAAACCCTAAATCCTAAATCCTAAGCCCTATACCCTAGACCGCCTGATGATTGAAGTCTTTGGTGTTCCAGGCTGACCATTCCTCAGAAAAAACATGGAACCACAAAAAGCCATGGAAAGACTACAGTCCCCAGGGATCAGGGTTAGGGTTTGGGGTTGTAGGGTTTAGGATGTAGGGTTTAGGGTTCAGGGTTTAGGTTTCAAGGTTTAAGGTTTGCGGCTGTTCCATGTTACTTTTGCGGGTGCGGGTGGAGATAGGGTTTGAACGCAAATGCGCTCAGATGGTTTGGCGTTCCACCTTACAAATGCGATGAGAACCCTGCTTATCCCAATTCAACCTACGGCCGGGACCATGGTTGGGTGGGGGTCATGTAGAGTTTCTGAAATTAGGATCTCCTCCAGTATTTCCACAACTCCTACTTGTACGCAAAGCAAACATCCCAAAACGCAGGAGGGACCATGAAGGACCTCATTGTAAACGATCACGGCTGAGCAGATAGGTTTAGTTCAGCTGACTGGCTCAAAACCGAGGTTTATGGGAAGCAGCATCAAGGGCTTTCAGGAATCTTACGACTCTAAGGACCTGTCTCAGAGTCTCGGGTGGTAGGGTTTCAGGAACTTAGATGGGGCCATAGGGCCCCTAAGAGAGGGGTGCTCAGGAAAATGGAAGGCACTTCGAGGGTCTGGGCACGCATTGGATACAACAGTCCCTGCATGACCTTGGCATGTTAGAATACCATGGTTTACAGGGTAGAAGTATAAAGCACTGACGGTCATGCAGTTTTGTTTCGTATAACAGTACTGTGCCACACCGTTTGTTTAGTGCTGCGATTGTCTCCAGCCTGCCCTCAATCTTATCTCTACCCTTTAGGGTTTAGGGTCTAGGGTCTAGGGCTTAGGGTTGGAGGATTAAGAAGGCCCCTACACAGATGATCGTCTTTGGATCAATACCAATCCCAGCACCACCATCACTTGACCCGAAACCCCCGAAACCCAAGAACATTGACTCCTAGCCACATGGGATTTTCAGGGTTTAGGGTTCGCTTTTGCGAGCCCGTAGTTGAAGGATTATGTATCCGGAGCTACATAAATTTCATATGTCTACTGTTTCTACCCCAATCCTGACGTAAACCCTGAACCCTAGACCCTAAACAGTATGCCCAAACCCCAAACCCCAAATCCTAAACCCTTAAACCTTAAACCCTAAACCCTATATCCTAACCCTGAAACCTTAATCCCTAAACCCGTAAACTTGAAACCCTAAACCCCACTCCCCACTCCGCCTCCTCGGGTGGCAGGCCAATTCGTGTTAGCGGCGTCTCAAGCGTGACTTGGCAGAGGTGGACGGTGCAACCGCTGAACCTCAGATTCGCGGCTTCGGGTTTAGGGTTTAGGATTTAGGATTTAGGGTTTAGGGTATAGGCTTTAGGGTATAGGGTTTAGGATTTAGGGTTTAGGGTTGTTTGCCCAAGTATGATGGAGAATCAAATGGAAACAAGTCTCCGAAAATCCGGTGTCCATTTTGGATCCCATAAATCTGGATCATAAAGTATTTTGGTTCATATTCCAGCCCCTATGTACCGAAAGTACCACTTTGACTTAGTTTTCAGGGTCTTGGGCCCAAGGTTTAAGTCCAACGCAGACTTGAGGTTTCTGTTTGGATGAAGGTTTTTCTAGCATAGGTCCTAGAAGGCGTGAAAGGTTAAGGGTTTTAGGGTTTCAGGATTGAGGGACTTTGGTTTTAAGCGTCTTGGGATTATAGGGTCGAGGAGTTCGTGTCGGGTTCGAGGCTGCACAAATGCATTAAGATCGCAACGACCTCGCGAAGAATGAAAGCAAAAGCAGGATAAATTAAGCAAGATTCTGTTCTTCTCTGAACAATAATCAAGAAGGAGGGTATAATCGTGGCTATAATATCCCATGCGCAATACTACCCATTCACGGGTATCATATCCTGCGTGGCCCTGTCCTTTTTTTGGTAACATCAATGGCTGTATCAACAAACTGTCTCAATCTGGAAGGTCCCTCTTGAGTTCCTCATGTTTGGGAATAGGAAATCTGGCGGGCTCATCTGTAGATTCATAGCTACGTAGACAGGGTTACACCCACACAGCGCGTGCAAAAGCCAGGATCCTTAGTGCTTGGAAGATGTTGCATCCTTCTCTCCCATTTTCTTTGGCTCAGGAATATCACGCAGCCAGGGCCTTCTCACAACCTCTCGGCCTCTAGGCTGTATCTGCCCTGGTCGCGGGACTAGCACGCATCTGCCCCCACGACAGCATAAAAAGAAAAATCGATGGACTCCTGACAACGCGGACATCTTGATCCCAAACTACAAGGGTTTGGATTCTAGTATATCTCCTTGTCACTCAGGAAAACAGGGGGACGAAGCTAGTCTTGAAGTTGGGCCATGCCCTGCACAAAACTCCGCTCACGTCACATTTACCTCTACGTAAGGAGTTTGGGGGCATTAAAGTTCTGGACTGGTCAGCTCTGCAATCAAGACTGCTCTGTCAGGATCATTATCATTGTCAGCATTTTCCGCATTGATCATCATCACTAGTGCCAAATTTCAAACCTGAACCCTTCTCCCTGAACCCTAAACCCTGAACCCTTCTCTTTGGTCAAAGTGACTCTGCCTGCTTCTGGTGCTTCGCGAAATTGCAGACTCGGATCTTGTCGTCGCTGAAACGCTCATCAGGATCCACAAAGAGGTCTGAGACAGCCTGCGCCCCCTTATGGTGCCAGAGTTTAGGGTTTGGAGTTTAGGGTTTAGGTTCGGGGCTTAGCGCTTCTTACTGCATACAATGGGCCCGCCGCAAGAGCGGCCGTGTAAGGGGCCTCCAGGCTTCCATGGGCCTTCAGGGGGCACTACACTGGTGGAGCCAACTGGCGCCCCCACAGAAGACACACCGGCACAAGGTCGCCAGGTTTAGGGTTTCTTAATGATACAGAAGAGGAGAAAGGATTTCCTGGGGGCACCTGGAGGTGCAGCTCACGGTCTACATTTAGGCTTTCATAGCAGCTCCAAGTGGCTGCTGGTTGTAGTGCTTGGTCAGGCACCCTAGACAAGGGTGGATATACCATACGGCCTAAGCAGGCCTGGGTGTGAATTTAGAATTCAGGGTTCAGAGTTTAGGGTTTGGGGTCTAGGCTGTATTGCCTCAAGGTCTTCAGGGCATGATGCTAAACTTGGGGGTGTAAGAAGGATGCGAGCTATAGTCTAGGCCCCTAGTATCCCCCATAGTAAGCCCTGTCATACTCCTTTATATCATCCCCTGTATAAACGTTCTATGGAGTTTACACTGACGCACTAGATTCCGGATTTCTGCCCATCCGTCGTCAAATGTGCAGTTCAAGAAAAGTTTTGCGCGCTTGCTGCTTCAGCAAAAGCCTACCATGCCCTAAACCCTAAGCCCTAAAGACCCTTTAACCTTATAAACCCTATTCTATCCTGGTGATTCTCCCAAAATATGGTTGGCTGCTAGATCACTGCACATGTTTGCCAGGCCCTGAAACAACCCTGCCCAAACCCTCTTCCTCGAACCCGCAACCCCAAACCCTAAACCCTCAACGTACAATCCCAGTTTCCTTGAAATTTCCCATGTTGTTTTCCATTTGATTCTCCAGTATTCCTTTATATCTCTATATACTAGGCCTTCACCGAGTTGAGCTTTAAACCCTAGGCCTCTACCGAGTTGAGGTTGTGGTTTGCCGGGAACATCTGCGGAACCCCTGCATCCACGGAGATTTCATTCACAATCCACACGGCAAAGCCCACGACCATCCTGAAGTGCTTAGGGTTTGGGTTTAGGGTTTAGGGTTTAAGGTATAGAGTTTGGGGTTTAGGGTATAGGGTTTAGGGCTCAGCGTTCAGGATGTTGTTGGCATGGTCGCGCTCATGGTGTTGCGAGAGTGGGCTAGGGTCCCGCAGCTTGGCAGGTTTCTGTTACAATTTTGTGGTATAGTGGTATAGTGGTAGTGGTAACACTGGTAATAGCAGCAGCAGCAGCAGCAGGAGCAGCAGGAGCAGCAGGAGGAGCAGGAGGAGGAGTAGTAGTAGTAGTGGTAGTAGTAGTAGTACTAGTACTAGTACTAGTACTAGTACTAGTACTAGTACTAGTAGTAGTAGTAGTAATGGTAATCGTGGCAGCACCATCTTCGTCGTCCTCGTCTTGCTCGTCGTCCTGGTCTTCCTCCTCGTCGTGCTCCTCCTCCTTGTCCTCGTCTTCCTCCTCTGCCTCCTCCTCATCTCCTCGTCTTCTGCGTCGTCGTCTTGATCGTCGTCGTTGTCGTCGTCTGTGTCGTGGTCATCGTCGCCACCACGGCAGCAGCAGCGGCAGCAACAGCAACGGCGTGCACAGCTGTTGTTCTCATTCTATACTTGTACCTGGGGGCTCGAGAGACATGCGATGAAAGCAAGTGTGAGCAAAAGGATCTCTGGCTGCAGAGGCGACAGCTGCGGCAACCGTGACGATGTTGACAACGACCATGGCCCCGCGGAGGACAAAGGAAACACAAACTAAATGGCAATACTGCGAGTAGGTAGTTCTGCTGCCGCCACGCTACATCGAACACTCCAAGCTGGGAATATGGGCCCCTACCTGTTTCCTGGGTCCTAACTACGGGCCTTGAGTTGGGTTAGCAGAAGTTTGTAAGGTTCATAACAGGTTTTCCCAAGTCTGAGCCCCAATCACCAATAACTCTGAGACCAAAACTGGAATTTGGGCACGGCCCCAACCAGTAACAATCTATGACAGGGTAACATTGAGGTGTGTGTATATATATATATATCTATTTATTTATCTAACTGTATGATACTTGTTGTCCAACTGTGACTGAGTGGGGGCAGTACCCAACTTCAAATCCTCCTCAAAAATCCCCTTAGGCCCCCCATAAGCCCGTTAAACCCTGAACCCTAAACCCTTGAACCCTAGGCAGACCGTGCACCAACCAGTCCAACCACGGTGAGCTGAGTCACAAGATGAAAAACACGAGGCAGCTCACACTGTGGGCCACCAGACACCTGCCAGATTCCCAGCAACCTACTGGCGCTTAAGTTAAGGGGGAGGTGGGGGAATGAACCCTAAACCCTGAATCCTATTATACGGGTATCTATGGGGATTATATAGGGATGATTATAGGTATCTATGAGGGATGAGTATAGGGATCCACTCCCCGGCTTTCGGGTTTGGACGCTAAGCTTTAGAGCTCGGGGTTCAGGTTTTCGGGCCAGGGGCGTGGAGTTTAGGCTGTAAGGATTTAGGTTAGAGTTTGGGTTTAGGGTTTAGGATTTAGGGTTGAGAGTTTGGGTTCGTGGTTTGGGGTCTGGGGTTCAGGGCTTGGGGCTGAGAGCTTAGAGCTTGGGGTTCACGAACAGGGGTTCGGCCTTCAGGGTCTGGAGCTTGGATGTTTGGAGCGTACAGAGCCCTAAACTCTAAACCCTGAGGCTTGGGGCTTACTGCGATGTGGTGCAGAAGCAATGAGGGGCAGGCCACCAGCCCTTGTTGCATGCTGAATGCATCATCCATCGTGCGATTGTGGAAGGCCTCCCTATTGTTAGGGTTAATCCTTTAGACCTATTCTTCTAAACACCCTCCATCACCCAGGCGGCCAAACCACTGCAAGCTACTCATTTCAAGCTCGGGGTTCAGGGTCTTGAGCTCCGGAGTTTTTGGAATACAAAGGAGACCAACAATGTAAAATCATCGCAGCAATGTCAGACCTAAACAGGACAAAAATGCCTATTTGAATCCCAAACCCTACATTCCAAACCCTAGGAGCCAAATCCTAAACACCTTAAACCCACTGATTTCTTAAGGAAAGTTCAATCTGTTGTAGTGGCCTCCTCAGGCAGCAGTTGCCCAGCCGCCGGCAGATTCGCTGCTTTTTTGGATCCTGAATCAAGCGGCAACTTCAGATGCAGTTATGCGTTTAGGGTTCAAGGTGTAGGGCTTAAAGCACTTATGGTGACAGAAAAAGGGTTAACAGTAATTCTGTCAAGGTCCCTATTCAGTCCTTCTACACCAGTATTGCTACGTGAGGGGGTGGGGCGCCTAACCCAGGATTTAGGGCTTAGGGAAATTTAGCAATTAGGGTTGAAGGGTTTAGGGTCAAGGGTTTACTGTGGGGTTGGTTTAGGGTCTGGGGCTTTTGGGCTTTTGGTGTTGAAACCTCTCCCAACGGCACTCCCATCAGATGGTATCTGATAGTCTTACTTGCATGTGCAACAGGGTTGCTGTTAAGGAACTGAAATTAAATTACCATACGATGGGTAAAAAAAAAACGAATAAGGGCTTCGGTATAATAGTAACTGCATTGAACTGCCTTAACAGCAAGCCTAGGAGGTCTCAAAGCTGGATTTGGGTTCGGCGATTGGACAGGTTTGGGACTTCGGGCTTTTGGTCAAAGTCGCGTATACCCTAAACCCTAAACTCTGACAGCGGACATGACTCCTTATGGGCTTATCGGGTCTCAGGCTTGAGGATGTTTAAGGCAAGAGCTTTAGAGCTTTAGGGTTTGGAGCTTAGAGATTGAGAGAACCAAGTGTATAAGTAGAGGGGTTGAAGGGCACCCTGCTATGCATTCTTGGAAGCCCTAACGCACTGGGGTGTGGCACAATAGTGCCGCTGGCCTTTTTTCGTGAGGTTATAGAAGAGGGATTATGGCACTGGGAGAAAAAGCCGCGCTCTCGGGGTTTAGGGTTTAGGGTTTGGGGTTTGGGTTTTAGGGTTTTAGGGTTTAGTGTTTGGGGTTTAGTGTTTAGGGTTGACAGCATAACTCAAACCAAGTGGCGATTACACAGCGCACCTCCAATTGAATCTCATGATTGTTCCAAATCCAGAAGGTGTGGTAATTACAGAGAGCATTCGCACAGGGCGCTCTCAAATGACGGTTCACTTACGCAACTACGGCCATATGAGATGGTACGCCCCAATTTGGGCGCAAAATCAAGACCCCAAGGACCTTCAAACCCCAGACCCTGAACCCTAAACCCACAATAAGCTTGAAGCCCTACACTGTACATCCCAAACTCGAACTTTAAACCCAAAGTCCTGAACATAGGCTTCATATATGCACTCTCTTCTACTCAGTGGCGGAGCCCTGGCGCTGGCGGCAGCACGCACATCTGCAGCTGCAACACCCAGACCTCAGGCTCTGAGTGGGTTCAGGGTTTAGGATATAGGGTTCAGGGTTGAGGTTTAGGGCTTAGGGTTGGGGTTCAGCGTCTAGGGTTTAGGGCTAGAGTTAGGGTTTGGGTTTTAGACGCTAAGGTTTAGGGCCTTAGGGTTCGGAGTTTGAATTTGCGTTTTCAGAGTTCAGGGCTTTGGGTTCACGACTTGGATTCCATTTTAAATGTAGGGTTCAGGGTTTGGAGTTTGGGAATGAGGGCTGTTCAGGATCGGTTTAGAGTTTCGGGTCCGTGGTTTGGGTTGAGGGTGTAGGCTGAAGGTTTGTAGGGCAAGGCACATTCCAACATACCTTTTGCTCAGGTCACAGTGACAGGGTTTACGGTGTGGAGGTTTCGGGTTTAGGGTTGCCAGCTCTAAAGAAATTGCCAAGGCAAACACTGTGGTCTACATACCCAGGAATAAAGTGACCCTAGACCCTAAGCGCAGCTCTCACCCCAAGCCGCCTGTTCACAGGGATGGTGCTACTTGAGTGAAAACCTACTCCGGGTATTATACCCTAAACCCTAAACCTAAACCTTAAGTAAGGTGGACCCAAGGCATAACTGTTCACAATCTGGGCTGAGGTTCGGGGTCTTTTGGGGGTACATAAGCCTAAACCCTCAACCCTAAACCCCATATACCCCGTATATACCCCCAGTTACCTATCAGCATTCTCAAAATGGCATAGGTCTCGTCAAAATTTCATGGAACTGGAGGATGCCGCGGGGCTGCAAAGAGAGCTAGGGAATGTAGGGGTGACATAGAGGATATGGGTTGTTGTCAAGAATCTGGCCCTTTCTGGTTGCAACGTATATTCCAGCACTTAGTATGTAGGGGTACCAAAGCGGGACCCCAATTTTGCCTATGCATATATTATGTAGAAACCGTAAAGGAATGTACAAACTACAAACTGTATCCTTTTTTAGGGAAGATGTAGGCATGATGTCAGGAAGAATAATGATGTATAGTGCTAGTGAATGAGGTTAAGTGTATTATCAACGCTTGTTAGGAGGGCTCAGGGTTTGGGTTTAGGGTTTAGGTTGTGGTAATTTTGCCGGAGTAGGTCTGAAGCTTGCTCTGACCCCAACAACCTCCCGAGAAAGAAGGCCCAATGAGGCCATCAACCCTCTGATCCCTAGAATTCCGACTTGAATTACCCTTACACTTGTAGTTATAGTCCCCCTCAAGTAGATAGAATCTGGCTTTGGGTATATTATAATCAGATCCCCATATACCCCATAGTCTATCTACTTAAGGGGGACTATAGCTATCCTGAACAACTTAAGCCCCCTCCCTTCTAAACCCTAAACCCTAAACCCTAAACCATAAACCTTTTGCTCGAGGCACAGCTTGTCGTTGAGGATCAGGAGTGCTGGCAGTCCGGCAAGTAGGTAGAGATAGGCGCCGAGAATGCCTTGGGAGATGTTGGGTTTTTGGGGCTTATAATGGGTTATCTAGGGGTTATATAGGGGCCATACAGGGATAATGGAAAATAAAATGGAAACTACTACATTTAGGTGTATATAGGGTTTATGTATATAGGGTTTATATAGGGATAATGGGAAAGAAATATGGAAACTACTATCTAAGGGTCAGGCTTTAGGGTTTAGGGTGTGAAGGTCCCAGGCTCATCGTGATGTTCGATGTTTCGCGCCCTTGCTCAAGGCTTTGTCTAACTGCACTTGCACTTCATATGGGGGTTTCCCAAAATTAGGGAACCCCAATGTAGACCCCAAAATACTATAGTCCTTATTATTGGGACCCCCAAAATGGTACCCCCAATTTTGGGAAACCTTCATATACTTTGGAGACCACGTGCTTTGGCGCAGAATCCAGAAAGCTGTTGTTCAGCACATGAAAGGCAAGTAGCGGTCATTTACACTCCCCCAAAACTAACATGGAAACCCATATAGTCCCTTTTTAGAAGGACTGTAGTCTTTAAAGGGCCCTTTTGGGGTTTCCATGTTAGTTTCCGGGGGTGTAGTATGAACATCCGAGGAATTCTATCGACCCAGCACCTGGACACCCCAAATGGCTTCAAACTGAAGATTTCGGATTTAGAGCTAAGGGGTGTAGGGTGTACCTACTAGGGGCAAGTAGGGAATCATGGAACATATTATTCAGGGCTCGTACAAGGATTGTAGTCCCTTATTCCCGACTAACCAGCAGTAAGTTCAGGGCCCCACGATCATGCTGCATCAGTTTGTGTGGGTCTCTACTATTCCTACAAGCACAATTCACCTGATGTGAGAACCTTAATCCTTCTTGGGGAACCCTAAATATGAGAGGCTCTATGGACCCCGAGAAGGCTTTTCGACTTCCTACCAAAGGGCAGTTTCCCTAGTAGGTGGACCGCATATACACCCCAGAATACTATAATCCCTCATTTGGGGACCCCCAAAATGGTACCCCTAATTTTGGAAAACCCCCGTATCATGTCCTGAGGTTTGCTGCAGCTCCGGACAATATCAAAGTGCAGAAGGGTACCTGGACTTCGATCTTTGCCCCTACGTTTTGCTAGTGTTTTTCGAAACCTGCACGATCTGAGCGTACCACAGCACCATAACTGCCAAGGTTTAGGGTACTTAGGGTCACCCTAAACTCTAAACCCTCCCTCTTTTTGTTTGGGCGCTTCCTTGTTCCCATCTCCGTACCTAGGTAGATACAGAGTTGAGGGCCTAGGTTTAGGCTCAGGGTTTAGGGTATCTATATCACAAAGTGAACTGATGAACTTAACCCTAAACCCAAAACCTTAAACCCCACATTTCTTGCATTTCAAAGGCTCGGATCCCCCATCCTTTCCACATCCCCAAAGAGCAAACAAACTCTTTACAATCCCAAGGTTTGCTGGTCTTTGGGGGAGGGGTGGGGGTTTAGGGTTTAAGGTGTTTAGGGTTTAGGGGGTTTAAGGTTTAGGGTTGACCCCAGGTCGGATAGAGCCTCACTTTAAACCCATGACCTGAAATCATGATAGACCCCCTAACGATATCCCTTACGAGGTGTGATAAGGGAACCGAAGGGTCTGTCCTATCAGGAAGCCCGTGAGACTTTCCGCGGGATAACCCCTATCAACCATATAGGTCCTGTAAACCCTCAAAACTGAACAAGCCTACAAAACCCCGTAAAACCCTCGAAAACCCTAAACCCCTTCAAAATCCTACCAAAAACTTGTAAAGCCCTTCAAAGCCTAAACTCTGCTGCCTGATGAGTCGCACAGGCCCATGAAAAAGCCGAACTCTCGAAGTGCCCGCAGTACCGATGCCAGGTTGGCGAAGAAAGAGGCGGCCGTCCTCTGAAGCGTTTTAGGGTTCAGGGTTTAGGGTTTAGGGCTTAGAGTTCAGGTGTACGGTTTAGGGTTGAAGGAAATTTCAGCTGGTAGTTATACCCTTACATACGGCTTATGTAAGGCTTATATGGGTTTCAAGGCTACTCCAAGGGACTGAAGCAGCTGCCCAAAAAAGGGTTTAGGGCTTGAGGGTAGGGAGGACCTTTCTTGGACGGGACTATGAACAAGGGTGGGAGGAGGCCCTAAACCCATACCCAAACTGCATCAATCATTCCAACAAACCCATCAAGGCTTAGCCCTAGACCCTAAACCTCAAACCCTAAGCCCTAAGCCCTAAATAGCAGCCCATGGGAATCTCTAGCAAGGCCTGCCGTGCGAAACGCGTCTATTTCTAGTCTCCTGCAGCAATCGGCCTATGATTCTCAAAGGTCCTGGCTACAAACCCTTCTTCCACAAGCATCGGTTTAGGAGTTTAGGGGTTAGAGTTTAGGGCTTGGGGTTTAGGGCTTAAGGTGTAGGGTTTAGGGTTAGAACCAATTCCAGTCCCCATGTAATTGTCCATTGTCTTTTCTGTTTGATTCTCCATGTTGGGCACCCTAAAACCTAAACCCAACCTTAATAATAACAGCGGTCCCCCTCCAAAATTCTTGAAATTCGTCCCCGAAAAGAGGATATTCCAAGGGGGTCCTCAGGTACCCCAGGCTGATATTAGGGTTCAAGATTAGGGTTGACGGATTAGGGTTTAGGGTGTAGGATTCTTATAAAAAAAAAGAGCTCCCATTTAGCCGGTGGTCGTGAAGGTTGTCGCCAGGCATGCGGATCCCGCATTGCGGTATAGAAACCTCAGCGCTATTAAGGGCGGGCTTGGCGCCTTCAAGTTTATAATCTAGGGTTGAGCTAGGAATTTTATACTGTAGTTGGGTAGGGGCTATAAGAGGACAACTGAGAGTCAATGGAAAGGAAAAATGCCGAAAGCAAAATGCAGACTGGGCTTATATAGGTCATTAAAGTTAACCTGCTTACAGCCCCTCTAACACGTACTTGCTAAGTGCCCTAAACCCTAACCCCTAAACCCAAACTTACAGTCCTCCAAGTGCCCAATCCTGAAACTTGAAAACATTTGGCAAGCTGGGAAGGGTCTACAAGCCATATTTCCCATATATCTGATGGACATGAGTTGCTACATATACTAAACTAACAAAGGCACCTTAACGTCCAAACACTAATGTTGTCAGTAGCTCAAATGAGCTACTGTCTAAACTCCTAATATCCCCCTTAATAACCCCTACAGTAGTCCCCCATATAATCCCCTATACATTCCCCTTTAAGGAGTTTAGACTACAGCTAAAATGATCACAGGTCCAAGAGCTGAGACACGAAGCACCTCCGCCTACTGTAAACACGGCTTACAGTAGGCGTTTCAGGTTTGGGGTTTGGGTTTCAGGTTTAGGTTTAATAGGTTCAAATTAAAGTTTAGAATTTAGAGAACACAGACCCTAAAACCCTAACAGTTTTGGGTAACATTCATACTTTTCAGCCTGGTTCCTTATTGGGGCATAGGGGGATGATTTCTTTGAGAGAAGAGACATGCTTGGGGACTTGAAGCAGCTTCAGCCGGCTGTCTTGTTGTTCGTTGAACAATTTTCTTTGCTAGTCCCTGACCCTAAACCCTAAACCCCTAAGCCCTGAGGCCGTGGGGCTTTCATATCACAGCCAGCCATGACCCAACCTACGGAAGGGGTCCGGATCGCTACAGTTTAGGGGGGCTTGAGGTTTTGGATTCTTTTGGGGTGGTTTAGGATTTAGGTCTCAGGGTCTGGGTTTATGGTTACACTCTACCTTCCAAAGCTGCAAATGCCTAAACCCTAAACTTCAAGCCCTTGACTCTTAGGTATCTCCTTGCACTACTCCGCAACCCTAGCAAACCCAAACCCTTCAAAGGACCTTGTCACAAACTCTACACTCTTAGCCCCTGAATGAACTTGTTTCTAACCCTGAAAAACAAATCCCCCAAAACCCCTTACAGCACCCCCTCACAAACAATCTAACTTCAATGCACCCTCTGACAGTACTCAAACCCCCTAAATGCCCTAAACCCCTTGACTCACCTTCTAACAAACACTCTAACCAGCTAAACTCCCGAAACCTCTTGGAAGACCTTCCCCCAAAATACTCCCACTGTAAACCCTATACGCTAAACACCTCTAAGAGCCTTCTAGCAGATACTCTGCACCTGTAAACCCCATGCTCTAAGCCCCTTCAAGGGCCCTCTAACAACTCCTACCTAGCCCTCTTACGGAGAACAAGCGATCCTTCTTTTGTCGTGCAAGGAACCCCAACCCAAAAAGTGCAAAGAGCTCCATTGGATAAGCAGTCCGTCCCCCACGAACTAGATCCCTCCAAACATCCTAAACCCTACACACTAAACAGTAGCATAATAGCTTCCATTCTCTTTTCCATTACTTAATGAGTCCCTGAGCCTCTTAGTAGGCTGAAGCCTCGGGACTTCACCCTCTCTGCCGTCTCTGTTCCACAGCTAGCCTTCGATACCTGACCCCAGCTGGGTTTAGGAAAACATCATGATAATGAAGAAGAAAATGGAAACTACTATGGTGGGGTTATATAGGGTTTAGGGTTTAAGGTCCTTCGATACCTGAGCCCAGCTGGAAAATGTGAAAAGAACAGTGCTTGGGCTGAGGGTCTAGGATGCGTAGGGCTTGGCTGAGGGCTTGGATGCTGGGCTTAGAGAATTTCGGATTTCGGGGCCAAGGTTTGTTTTGCTTGCCGCCGAGACTTTGCTTGCTACTCTTTAGGAGGACCCCCCAGCCTGTAATAGTGACTATAAGGGATGAAAGGGACTATATTAGGGCCCTCTTATATTCCTGTTATACCACTATTACAAGGTGGGGGGTCCTCCTAAGCTACTCTTCTAAAAAAATGAATCATCGGGATCCTAACCTCGAGGCCAGTATTGTATTGATATCAAAAAATTACGAGATTTCGTGGGTGGGGTTGAAATTATTCATATCACTACGACCGTAACATGGTCAGTTGGTACCGTTGGAACTCATGTTTCGATGCTTAGGATTAGGGTTGTATGCTGTAGGCTTCCGTGTTTAATGCAAGACCTGCACGGTAGTTCCTTTGCCTTTGTCGGAAGTAGGCATCAATTTCTAGGACAGGAGTCTTACTGGTGCTGAAGGGTAGTAGGGAGTACAGTCAGTGCGTATAAAGTAGGATAATAGAGGATTGTGAAGGGTTGTTCATGGGGGTCTGCTCCTCAACCCTAAACCTACTAAACGCGAACGCCTAAACCCGAAGAGGCCTTAGCAGCTGTATGTTCTAGAGTTTCCAGAATGTATATCGGGCTCAGCCGATACAACTTCTACTTCTCTAGGCTTGAAGGTCTAGGGTTTAGGTTTTGGGGTTTCAGGTTAAGGTTCAAGCTCCTAACACACTATAAATGAGGGAACAAGGTGCTAAAAGAAGGGAATGTACAGGGCTTATTGAAGGGATGAACTCAAATACTTTCCCTTCAGCCGTAGTCAGTCGACTGCCTCCTACCTTCTGATGCTGGGTCGGTCTAATCTCGTCCACTAAACCCCAAACCCTAAGCTTTGCCAACCCCCTTAACCTTACTTAGGCCGAATGATCCCTAAAGAACCTCAATTGAGGGGGGAACCTAGGGCGGGTAGTATGGGGAGGGGTAAGAATACATGAAATACACAAGGCAATCCTGCTTGGAGTGTGCAAAAGGCTCATCGACCCATGGGTTTAAGGTTTAGTTTTTTTCTTTGCAGCTCCTTTTTCCGACTCGCAAAGGATCCGGAAGGCAATTATATTGCAGGAGCAAATGACACAGGCGATGCAAAAAGGGGTTGGGGCTTAGGGTTTAGAGTTTAGGGGTTTAAGGGTTTAGGGGTTAGGATCTAGGGTTTGAGGATTGAAGGGTTTAGGGTTTGGGGCCCCGACGCCCAAACCCATTCGTTTACAGCCTTTCCCCGAAAACTTCCAACCCCCTCATTAAGTAAGTAAGTTTTCAGGTGGGTGGTTTCCAGGTGGGTGCCCTACATATGGCTTATGTAAGGCTTATATGGGGACACTAGGACCATAGAAGGGCTATGTAACGCTTATATGGGGGAACTACCCACCTAAGACTTCCTTAGGCCTCCCCTACCACCACCACATTTAGCCTGATATGCCCACCCACACTTGCCTTCCGTATCCTGAAACCTCTCAAAATGACATGGACTTCTTGACCCCGAGGTCTTACATGAACCGTACACCCAAAAACCCAAGCGTCAAAAGCCTAAGCCCTAGAAACTCTAAGTACTAAGTTCAAAGCCCTAAGCCTAGGCCCTAAACATACCTCCCAAAAAATCCTAAGCCCTACGCATCCCTGCATATTCGCCCTATGTATCCCCCATATCCCCTTTAAAGGGAGTCCCATTGAACCCCCCAAAGGTGGCCCGGAGCCTCCCAGAAGGTCACAAAGACGAGCACCACATCGGCCCCAAGCCCTGCAATGAGAAAGATCGACAGAAAGGCAACTCCTGGGAAGGGTTTAGGGGTTTAGGGTTTAGGGTTTAGGGTTTAGGGATTTAGGGCTTAGGGTTTGGGACTAGGTTAATGGGCTAAAAAAATTAGCAGAACGGAAACAAAATAGAACTCCTAGAACTTAACTTCTAGGTACCCATTCTAATCCAAACAGAATCACATCCGGGTCTAGAGTCTGGGTAGGTGGAAAAAATAGCTTGCCTTACTAAAAGGGACCTTCAGGCGCTGTAGGATCTCATGGCTTTGTAGTTGCGAATTAGGGTGTACTATAAGGCTGATGGTTTAGGGTTGAGGGTTTAGGGTTTAGGTTTCCAAGCCAAACTATTACCTAGGGTAGGGTAGGATTCATAAAACATTTTCATATGAGCTATAATCTAAACTCTTAGTATCCGAGTTTAGACTATAGCTCATATGGTTCTTCCGACTTGGGTCGAAGCTCCCTAGCGGTGCACGGCAGCTGCCTGACAGAGTGAAACATTGGCCTCTTCAATCACAGAGGCTTTGCAGGGGAATTGTGTAGGGCCTATTTGGCAAAGGAGATTTCCTCAACCTTAAACCCTAAACATTCTTACGATTACTAGTATATACTGGCCGCGGCCAAATCCCAAAAGTAATTCAACGCGCGCTCGACTTTTCTCCTCCTCCCCTCATCGCCTGATCCCGCAATTCCACGATCCCTAGACTGCGGAATTAAATCAACAGCTTCCAGAGCCTTCTACAAACCAAAACTCATGAAGCCAGAGGGTTCTATACACGATTACCCCTAAGACCCAAATACTTGAAAACTAGACCTTAAATTAAGCCCCGAATGCCTAAATCCAAACCAAAAACTCCAATTCCCTAAGCCCTACCTAAGCCCAACACCCTCAATACTTAAATACATCTGTACCTAGATACCTCAATTCCTGAGTTCCAAAGCGTCTAACAACTAAATGCCTAAATGCCTAATACCTGAATGAATAAACAAATGCCTGAGTACCCAACAAAACCCTAGAACCTGAACCCTAAACCCTATTCCAATTGCCCTCAACTCTACACCCTAAATCCTAAGCCCCAATACCTAACCCTGGGGTTTAAAACCCCTGTTCAAATTCAATTGCCGTGAACGCTAAAACCCAAAAAAAAAAAGCTGTCAGGGTCTCCCAGAAACCTCCTAGGTCCTGTTTCGGCTCTCCAGAAACTCCAGGACCCTCCCATCGGCCCCCCACAACACCTTCCCACAAGCCCTTGGGCCCCAAAGGCTTTTCTAGGGGCCTTGGAGGGGCCTGCCAGCGGCCTTCAAATCAAGGGCCACAGCAATCACAACATACGACAAGGATGAATTTGCGTTGTTGACCAAGATGGACCTGACAGAGTTTAGGTCCTAAACCCTAAACGGAGTAGGTCTGGGTGGTTTGCCGCCTCGGGCGGCGTGGGGTCGGCGAGTTGTGAGATGGCCCTCCACAGTCGGGCCATGGCTGCGATTCGCAAGCAACGAAACGGCTCATGGGTCTTACAATCCATGTATCACTGCCGCTACGCAACATTGCAGCAAACCCTAAACCCTAAACTCAAGTCACTCCTGTGATCTCGTTCGACCCGCTCAGTAGCGCTGATGCGAGGTATGCGGAAGGTATGGCAAGGATGGTGAGCCTTGGAGCGGTACGGGGTTTAGGGTTTAGGGGTTTAGGGGTTTAGGGGTTTAGGGTTTAGGGGTCCGGATTTAGTGTTTGGGGTTTTGGGGTTAGGCATACGGTTTTCGAATCTGGCTTTGGGGTTTCCGGCTCTTAGGGCCACGGGCTTGGGGTTTCGGGGGTCGCCCTGAGCTTGGAGCTGTGGACTATGGATCTAGACACGAAAATTCTGGGTTGCAGTTAAGGAACTTAAATTAAGTTACCATAATGGGTATATATGGTAAATAATAGGGTTCCCCAAAATATAGTAACTTAATTTAAGTTCCTTAACAGCAACCCAGAATTCTGCATGACCGTAGTGGGTTTTGCTACCATAACTACCGAGGTTTAGGGTACCTGAGGCCAAAACAGCACTCTCAGTATCGACCATTTCAGCTCAGAAGCAGGATCGAGCCGCAACTCAATAGAGGCGATCCTGCATGAAGCCTCAGAAGACGGTGGAGTTTTGGTTTTGTTTGGGGCTTAGTTTAGGGTTTAGGGGCTTACGGTGTACGGTTTGAGTTCTATAGGGCTTCAAGATGAAGATATACACTGAGACTAAACCCTAACCCTAAGCCCCCATTATCTTTACTTGGAGGTTCAGGGCAGTTACAACCCAATCATAAATGTGATATAACCCGCCTATGTCCTCTAACATGGTTAGAGTTCTAAGAGTATGGGTTATAAGTGCAAAGTACAAACGGGTTGTAATTACCCTGAACCTCCAAGCACCAGTACTACGATGTAGGGCTAGGCAACAGGCAGGTTTGGACGCGTATCCTCCGCATAGGGCATTCTACGAATATTTATGGCGGATAAATCAAGATTATTTGGGTTAGGCCCCACCCAGAAGTAGCGGTATAATAGCCTTGCCATTCTGACCCTTCAGGAAGGAGAAGGAAACCCAGCACGAGATACTGTATGGCCACTTTGTAAAAATTCGAACCTTAAATTCATGCAGCTTGGGATAATCTTCTATGTAACCGCCATTTATGTTGATGCTAAGGTTTAGCGTTCAGGGACATTATACTTGGCTCAGGCTCCGTGATTCTCCGACACATACCACCCGGTACAGCTTGACAGTTCGCAAACCGTGGGCTTATGGTTAAGGGCGTATCAAGCCTTAGAACTAGCACCCTTGTTGGAGGGTCAGGGGGACTTAGTAAGCATACTTAAACTTAGAGACATTTACGTCTAGTCTTGACCTACCTACTTGGATACCCACCAGGTCCCCCTGACAATCCACGCATAAGTATAAGAGTCATGTGCCAGTCGCATGGTCAGTTTGCGGTTTGGGGTGGCCAAACCCCTCATTAGTCATGAGGGTCTGAACCAGACGCCGTCAGGATGCGGTTCCTCGCATGGGGGGCTGTCAAAAGGATCGTCCACGCATGGATTCCCCGTGAACGTGTACGGGGCACACAAAAAGAGGACCATGATTTTGGCAACTTACTACATGAGCTATAGGCTAAACTCCTAGTATCCCCCGTAATAAGCCCTATAGTAGTCCCCTATATAATCCCTTCTAAAAACCCCTTTATAGAGTTTAGGCTATAGGTCACATAACATCAGAAGGCTCCTGATACAAAGCCGCGGCATACTTGGTTTATTCGAAGGAACTTAAAGAAAGCCGCCATTCCGAGGAAACCATGTTGTACACGTCACATCACAACTAAAAACACCGGAATTAACGCTCCTTCGCAGCAACCCAGCATATTTTTGACTCCTGGCCCGTCTTCTCGCCCTTAGGGACTTCTGCAACCCAGAACCCCAAAACCTGAAACGGAACCGCGAACCCTGAAACGCTAGACCTTGAAGTCCTTAATCCCCTAGGCTACGCACGTCTTAGACTCCAAAGCCCCAGCCCCTGCTGCAAGCCCTGCTGAGAGCGGTTTACGGGTTTAGGGTTTAGGGTACGAATGTTAAACTGCTTAATACTGTATTATGTTCTATCAAGCTTTCTTAAGCTGCGGTTTTCCGTATTCTACTGTAGTAACCTACATTCCACGGTATTAAGAAACCGTATACGACATGATACTATATTGTGCTATACTGTATGATATTCCGGTATCATACACGATAATACTACACAGTTAATACGTGCTGAGTAATGCGAGGTACAGGTAAGTCCTAAGCCCTAAGCCCCAACCCTTGAGCGCTCAGCAACGTAAGGTACAAGATGATATGTTCCATCTTCTTACTCCCGTATGGTAGAAGGTTGCTATTGCAGACTGTACTACAGCATTTTCCCGTATTTGATTCTACCACCTCAGCGACGAATGTAGAGGATGATCCTAAACCCTGTAGCCTAAACCCTAACCCCCGGTATCTCAGTGACGCAAGGCAGAGGATGGTCCTAAACCATACACCCAATACCAAAAACCTTATAACCCTAAATCCTAAACTCCTAAACCCTACACTCCTGTGAGCTCAGTAAAGCAACGTAAGGTAGAGGATGATAAAGCTCACAGAGCCTATCGCCAGGAGACAATCGGCCTGTGGATCTCAGGGATATCAGATGGGTGGGGAGTTCAAGAAACAGGGGGTCCACGCAGTTAGGGTTTAGCGTTTAGGGTTCGGGTTTAGGGGGATGTCGGGACTCTATTGTAGGGGCTATAACGGGGTTGGACATGTAGAGGGCTGGGCGTAGGGCTTCAAAGAAACTAGAGGCCCCTTTTTGGGGGGTCCTCATATTAAGGATACTTGTACTTGGGGCGTTCTATGAGGGCTCCCCCTATCACTGGAAACCCCATGTTGGGCAGAGGGTGGCATTTTCAGGGTCTTGGGGTGGGGTGATGGATCTGAGGCTTACGGTTTAAGATTAGGCTTAGGGCTTCAGAGCCCAAAGTTTAAGCCTGCCCCAGAAATCTTGGAGAGCTGGTTTGGTCTCGATTCTACATCTTGGGGGGCCCAACTGTCATGCCCCTAGTAAGCTCTATAATTCTCCCCTATAAAAATCTTCCATATAGCCTGGTTTAAGGAGTCTAGGCTATACTTCATGCACTTCTGGACAAGAAGGCTTAAGGACTATGAGACTTAGTCATTGGTCCTCACCACTCCAAGACTATTCAGAGGGTTTAGGGTTGAGGGTCTAGGGTTGAGGGTTTAGGGTTGAGGGTTTAGGGTTAAGAGCCGGCACCAGCAGCTTATGCTCTCTGTGTGCAGTAGCTGTTACTGTACTGGCCTAATTCTGATAAATATTGGGGGATTCTCAACACTAGAGATACCTTTTTGGGGGTCCCCAAAAAAAGGATTATAGCATTTTGGTGTCTATATTGGGGTCCCGTGTTTTGGGAAACGACTGTATCGAAGTCAGCACAAGCTACTTTTGAACACGAAACCCACACTGACCTTGAACCCCGTTGATAACGCTGAGCTCTGTGCTGACAGGCGCAGGGTACCCTTGGGAGCCCTAGGAATAGACAGGGAATTTAAAGGGCTGCTGGGAATCCACCCTGTTTGGGGGTTATCCAAAATTAGGGGTACGTTTTGTGAGTCCCCATAAAAAGGACTATAGTATTCAGGGGTCTACAGTGGGATCCCCCTATTTAGGGAATCCACCTTATACAGGGACCCATGCCATAACAGGAAACCTAGATCTGCACACTACCTGCCTTAAGGACAGATCCCATGCATGAGTTTTCAGCTGTCAACCTGGTAATCCCCAAACCTCTTGGCTAACTAGGGCTAAACCATGCGATGTCCACGAAAACCCATCAAGACAGCAAGAACCTGAAAATGGGAAAGCAGCTCATGGTGTAAGGTCTGCACCCTCTACAATCTACCAAAGGTTAGGATTTAGGGCTTTGGGTTTCGGGTTGAGGGTTGAGGCCCTGTTTGAAATTCCAGTACAGTGTTGCCCTAAACCCCAAACCGCCTAACCAACACAACGGGCTGCCCAACGGGCCCAACGGCCTGCAATGTGTTCCATAGCTGCAGGGTTGCAAGCCCGCCGCCTACAATAGGAGCTTTGCGGTTATGGACTCCAGGGCTGAGGCCTTAGGGATGAGAATTTAGGGCTTCGGATTTGAGGTTTAGGGCTTAGGGTTCAAGATTTAAGGGCTTAGGGTACTTGAGGGCTTAGGGTTTAGGATCGAAGGTGTAGGTTTCAGAGCTTCGGGATTTTTTGTTTCAGGGATCCCGGGCTTTAGAATTTCCAGGTTTACAGTTTAAGGTCTGCCTGGGGGTTAAGGACACTGTGTCAAGCTGCAGCTGGTGGGGGAGGAGGTTCCCTAACTATCTAGCGCATGTCTGTGGTTTGGAAAATCCTCCTTTGAGCTGGGGCGTTGGAAGGAAGCCTTTTCACCTTGGGGTTTATGGCTTACCCCAAACCCTAAACCCTATACCCTAAACCCTAAATTATAGGGTTTAGGGTCCGGGTTTGGGGTTGGGGAATCAGGGTTTGGGTCTGAAGGCCCTGGGTGGCCAAAGACCACACTGAAAACAAAACCGACTACGGAAGGCAGTTGAGAGTCTAGTGTTTAGGGTTTAGGTAGGGTTTAGGGCTTAGGGTTTCAGGTTGGTAGGGTTTAAGGGTTAGGGTTTAGGGTTTAGTCAGGGTTCAGGATGACATTCAGCGCTTCAACAGTCAAAAAGCGTTGGGCATTGGTGCCTTGGGTTCGCTCCATGGCCATATATGATACTATCAAATCCTAAACCATAGACCTGTAGACCCTACCCCCTACCTCCTCAACCTCATGCATTAGATCCTCAACTCTGAACCATGACACTGACCCAGTATCCCTTGACCCTTAACCTAAGCTTAAACCTGAAACCCTAAACCCTAAACCTGAAACCCTAAACACTAAACCCTAAACTCTAAACCTGAAAGCCTAAACCCTAAACTCTAAACCCTTGACCCTTAAGCAAAAACATGCAAAAGCGCACCTTCGAAGTTCAGCTCTACCAGCTTCTGCCTGAAACTGATGCTTCAGGGCCCAACAAAAGGGCACCCGGTTTGGGGGTCTAGGGTTAAGGGTTGAGGGTTTAGGGGTCTAGGATTCTTTTTAAGGCTTGCCATGCGCTCTCGATGGTCTTACTATACATACGGAAAAGAGAAGGTTGGCGCGTTGGCGCAGTCATCAGGCTACTGCCGTAGTTCTCGTCTTTTTGAACTAAGCGGGATAGGGGTCTAGGGTTAAGGGTTGAGGGTTAGGGGCTTAGGGCTAAAGGTTTAAGGCTAAGGGCTAATTTTGGGTTACGCGCCCATAGAGTCCCCTTTAGGAATCCCCTAACAAGGGGCTTAAGGTTTAGGGTTTAGGGCTTAGGGTATGGTGGCAAGGGGTCCATTTTCAGGAATAAACTTTGCAAGACACACCTATGTCCCTTAAACGTTGAAGTGATCCAGGCCCTACTTGGAGAGTCAGGCGGACTTAGTAAGTATACTTAACCCCAATAAACCATATAATAGCCCAGTTATCTTTATCATTAACCTACTTAACCAAGCCCCCCTGACACTCCAAATAAGCCCCAAAAACCCTAAACCCTAAGCCCCAATAACCCAAGGGCCCCTCAAAGCAGTGCCGCGGCAGCCTCTCGTTGAACTTCGTCAGCTTCGGGAGGAGCTCTTTGGAGAGGAACTGGTTCCATTCCTGTAAAATCTTGAGGATTTTCAAGGTACCATGTGTACCCTAAAACACTAAAACCCCAAGCGCCTATACACTAAACCCTAAACCCTTCAAACCCAAACCCTAGTTAGCCCAAATCCTAGCATTTTGGATCTTTGGGCTTGGGCGTTCGGGTTTTACATCCGGGGCGCTGGGCTTAGAATTTAAGGTTTAAGGTTTAGCTGAGGCTTCCGTAGAAATTGTAAAGGGTTCATGTCCGGAGCTTGGAAGGACTTCTGGGCGACCTTAGGTAGACCCCAAGTTCAACCCTAAACCCTCTACACCCTATACAATTTCTAGTCATCCTTGGAATGGAGCTTTAGTGTGTGGGGCTTTTGGGGTTTAGAGTTTAGGCTTAGTGTGGGATGCTGAAAGATTTCATGGCTTTTCAGTCTACACAGGCTGTTCGCCATCAGCTTAGGAATTCACGGGGTTTAGGGCTTCTTTATTCAAATGAACTGATTGATGAAACAAATATTTCTCTAGATCAGATCCATCTTTCCATCCATCCAATCCATTCATCCCGGTTTAGGGGTTTAGGGTTTAGGACTAGGTGGCTCATTTGGGGTTGAAGAAAAAAGTTTATGCAGGGTTTGGGGCTGAGGTTATACCCATGGGAAACCCAACATACTCTCACGAACCATGATGCCCTAAAACCTAAACCCTAAACCTTAAAACCTAAACCCGAAACCTTAAACCCTAAACCTTAAACCCTAAACCCTAAACCCTAAACCTTGAACCCTAAACCTTAAACCTTAAATCCTAAACCCTAAACCACTCTCATCCCAAAGTCCCAAAGCGCC
>CAJNIZ010007535.1:78574-96626 GCA_905231905.1 Symbiodinium pilosum
CAATCCTTTTAGGTACAAAGGTTTCTCACACACACACACACACCGCGTTTAGGGTTCAGAGTGTTGCTGTTGGTTTTGGGTCGGTTATGAACCCTGTAAACCCTTATGTACCTGAACCCTAAACCCTAAATAGTAGCTACAGTTTCATTTTCATAGCCCCTATTGAAAACGTCCGGTTTCGGGGGGAAGCAATGTCCAAACGAAGAAAAACCCCCATTACTACAACTAAAATCTCTGGGGTCTGTTATAGGTTGGGGGGCCCTAAGCCCGAAACCTGAACCCAAGATTATAAGGTTCAGTTTCTAGGGTTTAGGGCTTAGTGATCCGAATACAGGGTTCCGTGTTTGAGGGTTAGAGTCCAGGGCTCTGGTGCGCGGTTCTGTGTCTACGTGTTTGGGGTTTAGGGTTTGGGGTTCAGGGTGAATAGTGCTCTTTTTCTGGAAGGAATATCCACGCCCTGAATCCTAGGCGTTCATGCACAAACCCTAAACCCCCAACACTGAAAAAACTTCTGCTGCGCCTTTGCATCCAGGGCTGTCGACCCGCGACCGTCCAGACGCTGTTCGTACATCCGGAGGTCCTCAGCCTGTGCAAGTAGGGCCCATGGGTTGGGGGCTGCCCCTACCCTGTAACAGTCTATTTAAGGGGCCATACTGAGGATGATGTATAACTTTCTGATGGAAAATACCCAGCTGTTCCAGAATGAGGGCAGAACATTACTTATGGGAGGTGGTCATGTTAATGCCCTAATCTAATCTATTTCGAAATGTGAGGATTCCGTGTAGCTTGTTGGTCCTTTGAATGGGCTTCCAGGCTTGTTTGGAGGACGGTTTAAATTGCTGTCGCCCGGAAGCTGCTCTCTAAGGATTCTTGTAGAGACCCCACTTATGGACCATGGTCAGTTCATGAAGGGGTTTGCGGCGCCTATGCAGGCATCAAGACCACTGCATATCTAGACTATAATCAGTAGTGGGATTGGGGTCTCCTACTAGGCTTTGTTGTTCAGTTGTTAAAAGGTCAGTCTAGCCCCAGCACTTTCAGGCCCACCCCCCACCTACCAACACCCAAGCCTTAAGTCAGTAAGCTTAAACCCTAACCGTAAACCCTACGACCCTAGAACATTTGTCTTTGAAGGGCCTTTTTGGGCTTCCATGTTAGTTCGGTGGAATTTACATGGTCGGAGTTCAGGAAGTCTGCTGCTGGCAAGACTGAGGTTTCGAACAACAGTTGTTCTGGGCATGGAGGCGGCGTCGCATCGATAAGGAAACAGATTTGAATGGACAAAACAACTAATGTGAGTCTTCCAAAATTAGGGGTCCTGTTTTAGAAAGCCCACATTGGGATATATTACGTAAATGTGGCACCCTGTTTCTGGAAAGTCCAAACCAGAAACAACATCGGCTAATGTCTCCCTCCGATGATCAGCAGGATCTTGATGCCATACAGCTGCCTTGGCCATGTGACACATGATGATGATGATGATGATGACGATGACGATGACGATGACGATGACGATGACGACTTGTCATTAGAAGAGGATCTGCATGTGTAGCCTGAATCCCTAAATGCAAAATCCTGCAGTAGGGACCCAAATAACTGGAAAAAGGCGTTCAGCATATTATGCTATTATCCTAGAAACATTATGATTTAGGGCTTAGGGTTTAGAGCTAATCCCTGCATCCGAGGCCTATGCCCGGAACCCCAATCCCCAAGTAATGTGGAAGCCTGAATCACTAGAAAGACTTTTCCCTTACTGAAAGATCTTCCATCACGGCCCCCCCCCCCTAGAAGACACAGTAGAATACCCTCATCACCCTATTCAAATTATTCTTGCCCTTCCACCCTAAATCCCAACCCCTAAGCCACAATAACCCAGACCCCATAGCCCTCAAGGATAAACTCCAGGCCCAAATCCCAAAATCCATAAACTCCTACACTCCAAACCCCAAACCCTAAACGCCTAAACCCTAAACCCCAAACCCTAAATCCAAAGTTCTGCTGCGCCTCGGTAATGTTGGGGTCTGACATTGACGGAAACATGGCGTTGACGAAGGAGTGGCCGGGATCGCAAGCCTTGCTACAAAATGCGGGGCTGGGATACTATAAGGAAACAGGGATTTGGGTCGGGTTTAAGGATAAGGCGTTTACGGTTTAGGGATTGGGGTGTAGACTGTAGGGATTAGGATTTCGGGTTTAGAGATTGGAGTTTAGGGGGATCAGGGTTTAGGGTTTAAGATTTGGGGCATGGGGCCGGGTTCTCCTTACCCCACACTACCCCTTCCCTACAGTGGATAGAAATCTTGTACCACTCTTGAAACCTTACACCCTGGAAATTGCAGGGTTATAGAAAAACCTAAGTAGTGCAAGATTGCCTCCATCACCTGTAGGTTCCCCATTTTTGAAAGTTTCATAAGGATAAAAAGGCCTAGTTCAGAATTAGGGTTTAGGGTTCAAGGTTGATGGTTCAGGGTTTGAGGTCCCTTCATACTTGGTACGTATAACAAATTGTGGCCATATTCGGGGGCTCAGGGGGAGTATGATTGGAATACAGTACAGCTGTGGTGCAGTGGATACTAAAAAGCCTGCGTGAACTTGGGTACCCTAAACCTTAGGGGTTATCCTATCTATACTATACTAAGGTCGAGCAGGAATTTCAGGTTCAAGAGCAGTGTGGTAGTTACCCTGGCCCTGAACTTGCAAATAGCCATGCTCTAAATAATGCAGGCCTAATCGGTTCATGAGTAGGTTGTAGGGTGGGGTTTAGGAGTTTGGGGGGTTTTGGGGGTTTGAGCTGTAGGACTTGGGTGCAGTTTTAGCGTTTCGCGTGATGTGGGAGCTTGAGTTGAGGGTTTAGTCAGGGTCCTTGGGGGAATAAGTATGGCGGAGTACAGTTCTCTGTCCCCAACAAACCCAACAGAGCTCTTGCAGGAAATTCGACCCCCTCCCGCTCGTTGAATACAAAGCACTGCTCCAACCCCCAATGTTAAACTGGGTTTCTGATAAGGAACTTAACTTAAGTTACCATGTTTTGGGCATACAACAGACACTAGGGTGTCTTTATGGTAGTAATTCAACTTAAATTCCTTAACAGCAACCCAGCTTAGGTTTGTGCAAGAACTCTTCCATCAACTGCCTGACCTCCAAACCCCAAAGCCTACTGCTCCTGTTCAGCCCGTCGAGCAGCTCCGTGCAACCCCAAGGTCGTCATTTCCACACAAAGCTTCTGGTACCTAGGGTTTGGGGTTTAGGGTCTGATTAGGCTCGAAGGTGTGGGGTTTGCGTTTGAAGGCTGAATGTTCACCCCCAAAAAAAGCACATTCCTCGAAGCTTCCCTAGACTATGCTTCAGCTTCCTTGGATTGAGCTCCTGGATCATAGAACAGTCTCCATCGCCAGCGTCAGCGTCAGCATCAGCGTCAGCGCCACCACCGCCAGCAGCAGCAGCACCACCACCACCACCAGCACCACCACCACCACCACCAGCACCACCACCACCAGCACGACCAGCACCACCAGCACCACCAGCACCACTAGCACAACCAGCAGCACCAGCACCACTAGCACCACCAGCACCACCAGCACCACCAGCACCACCAGCACCACCAGCAACACCAGCAACACCATCAACACCAGCAACATCAGCAACATCAGCAACGTCAGCAATGACAGCAACAACAACATCATCAAATCACTATCATCGTCATCGTTACATGCAATTTCTGACTAGTAGATGACCAGGAAAGCAAGATTTTTGCAGTCTTGCTCTGCGGAATAAGAACATGTAAGCTGGGTGGCACTTAAAACACACCCGGGTTCCCTTATACAACAAGAGTAGGGTAACTATCAGTTATCCCAAAGGGCCACGTAGTAAAATGTTTCTGTAGAATCCTTGAGGTGCAACGGGCCGTCTCGTACCGATAGCTCGAAGGACCTGCAATCCCAAATCCGCAGTGCTGGAGGGTTTAGGGCTGAGAGTTCCGACTTTAGGGTTCAGGGCTTTAGGGTTCAGAGTTTAGGGTTTAGAGCTCAGGTTTTCGATTTTGAGGTTCAGAGTTTGGGGTTTATATAGTTTAGAGTTTAGAATCAGGAGTTTAGGAGTTTAGAGTTTAGGGTTCAGGACTTATGGTTGGGAGGTTCTTGGCCAAACTTGCGGGTTCGGGGCTCGGAACTCGGAACTCTTGTTAAAGGCTACAACTAGGAGCCATTTAGGGTTTAGGGTTGATATTCAAAATCCTGCATGACTCTGGCATATTACCAATGCAGAATTCGCAAGATATAACATAGTTGAAGTCATGCAGGGTTTTTAACATCCACTGTAGGGTTGTTTGCAGATTCACAACTAGTTTGGTGAGCATGTATACATGTCCCAAATTAACCGCAACCCCAAAGCCCACAGAATCCAAGTGGCCGGATCATCTCGGCAATGTGCGGGTTGAGGAGACCGCCTTGAGCATCAGTCCGGTAATACCTGAGACGTGGAGGATTGGGACTTAGGGATTGGAGCTTGGGGTCCCTAAACCCTAAACCCTATGAACCCTGTGAACCCTATGAACCCTATGAACCCTATGAACCCTATGAACCCCATGAACCCCATGAACCCCATGAACCCCATGAACCCTATGAACCCTATACCTGAAACCCTAAAGCCCTTGGGTTCAGGGTTAAGTGCTTGACATTTAGCATCCGACTAAAGGGCCGCAGGGAAATCTGCATGTCTAGAATGGGCTTAGGGTTTAGGGTTTAGGGCTTAGGGTTAAGGGTTAAGGGTTTAGGGTTTAGGGTTTAGGGCGTCTGAGGTATTTCTGAGGTGTGGTCTGTTTGGTTCTAGAAGACCCCTGAAGGAATATTCTGAGATGGTGACGTGGACTATGAATGAAAGCTTTAGTGCCGTGCCGTGAGGCTTTAGGAGTGGGGAATAAGTCTACAGGGTTCAAGGTTTGCAGGGAGTAGGGATGAGGGTTTAAGGTTTAGGTTTAGTTTCTTGGTCCTTTTGGTGTACCAAGTTACTGGAAGCCCTCACGTTCACAAGACTTAAGGCAGTCAGGTTCATGGGTTCAGGGGTTGCACTCAGCAGTGGCCCTTGATGTTCGAGTCCCCGCGACACACAGCTAGAAGACCAGCGCGCCGTATGAACCAAAAAATGCGGCAAGCCCTACAAGCCCTGAAACCCAATAGCAATACAAACCCTACAAGCCTTCCAAACCGTAACCCTAATCCCTGAACTGTGAACCCTACACTAGCGGCCTAAACCCTAAACCCTACAGAATTATGTGCTTCCACCAGAGATGCAGGATCAGGCTGTGCATTTTGTACATGTCCTCGTAGGAAGGTAAACAGCGAGCGAGCTAGGATGGAGCAATTCTGGTTTCGGGCTTAAACCCTAAGCCCTAAACCCTAATCCCTAAAGCCTAAACACTAAATCCTAAACCCTAAACCCTATGAGGGTTTAGGGTTTAGGGGTCTGGAGATGTTGGGGTTGAGGATTTTTATTGTAAGAGCTTAGGCAGGGCTTAAGGCTTCAGGGCTGAACAATGAACCATGGGCTTAAGTTTCAGGCGTCAAACTTCTGGCGACATGCATTCAGTTTCTGAAGAAACGTTTAGGGTTTAGGTTGTTGGGGAAATGGTTTGACAGAATAGGGCTTCGGATTTCGGGCTGGGGGGGCTTAGGGAGTAGGGTTAAGGCTACATAATTGCAGGAAGTCTTTCAAGGTACCCTACATACACCTGAAACATACAAGGAATTTATGACCGTAAGGCTACATAATTGCAGGAAGTCTTTCAAGGTACTCTACATACACCTGAAACATACAAGGAATTTATGACCATGATGTTGGTTGTTATTCACCCTTGTACATTCCATAGTCCCTATCTCATAAAAGTGCTTGCATGGCACGTTTGACCTCGTGACATTTCATTCGCCGCTTTTGCCAGTTGCTTAGGCCCCAAAACCCTAAACCCTCCATGATTGGGGGGTAATACAGTGGTTACTAAAACATCCTGCACGACCCTAAGTACATCATATACCATGGGAATGATGGGAGTTTAGTATAGCAAGGTCATGCAGGATTTTCAATATCAACCGGGATTTCGAACATTCAGGAATTTGTATCGTCTACCAGCATCCGAGCCTAGCCAGCCACAACTTCGGGCCTAAAGCGCAGGTGCGCAACTCTAAACCCCGTAAACACAGGGTGTTGAGTTTTGGGTGCTGCTGCACAAGGGAAGGCCACACATTTCTGAGTGAGGAGGTTTGGCAAAACTCATTCGTCTCAAGCGCTGTCTGTTCCTACTCCGCGTATACCATAAAGCTTCTGCGAGCCCTAAACCCTGAGCCCCTAAACCCTGAACCCTAAACCCTTTCGTCTATAGTCCCCCTTAAGTAGATCGAATGTGGCTTTGGGTATATTATAATAAGATCCCCATATACCCCATATTCTATCTACTTAAGGTGGACTATAGGTCTTGGGATCGTTTTCAGGAGGTTTTGGCTAGCTGTGTGTTGCTCCGCAACTGCGCCTATGCCCTTTGAAGAGTCCAGGCAGCTATCGTAGCTTACAACTCTCAGCTAGACACTCGGCAGGCTCCGGTGTAAGGATAAGGTTAGGGTTGGTTTAGGGCTTAGGGTTCAGGATTTAAAGGGTTTGGGGTTTAGGCTTTAGGGTTTAGAGTTTGAATTTCAGGCTTTCAGGCCCAGGGTGCCCATGAGTGTCCTGAACGTCAATGGGTGGCATCCGGCCTGTCATTAGCCTCGCAGGGGTGGCCGGGCTAGGAATCCCTAAGCCCTAGGTAGGTTTAGGGCTTAGGGCCGCGGGTTTTAAGGTTTATCTTAAGATCAACTCCTACACCAAGCAATCCAATAGTAAGCCCTTCAAGCATCCTTAATATACTCGCTATAGCCATTTCACGGGACTGTTAGCATGCGGGGTCGATCCTTGGGTACATCCTTAACCTATCCAAAGTTGAAACAGGGATTGCTTTGGCATGGCTCAACCATTGAACAGGATTAAGGTGCACTGACATACTCGTAGACCAACTAGAGGCTCTTTAACAGCTATCTTTGGGGATTGATCAAAATTCCTGTTCCCAACACGGCCATTGTGGAAAATGATTTCCTAAAACACAAATATCTGCAGGACTTCCCCGCAAGACCTGTAAATCAACCTGCATGTGATTTGGAAATCTCCAGGTCACGGCCATGCTTAAAAGCCTTAGCCCTTGATACCTTCTCACAGGGTCCCAAAAGGATGCGCATCTACCTTGAAAGGGGGATATCGGGGTTATATAGGGGGAATGGAAGAGAAATCTATTTGAGCCATAGTCTAAACTCCTAGTATCCGCCTTAATATCCCCTATAGTAGTCCCATATATAATCCCCTTAATAACCCCCCTCGAGGAGTTCAAACTGTAGCTCATTTAGGGTTTAGGATTTGGTAGCTTCCCAAACTAAGGCGACCCCAATATAGAACTCCATAATGCTATGCTCCTTCTTTCCCCTAATTTTGGGAAACCCAAAACCCTAATCTCTAAACCCTAAACCCTATATATCCCCTATATGATCCCTATAATCCCTTCAAAGGTACCCTTAGGAAACCCATATTCTGCGATTTAGGTGTTAGGGTTTGAAGCAATGCATTGCCTTCGCTCGAGGCTGGAACTCCCAAAACACACGAAGAAGCAGACTTCTCTCGCTTCGTGCTTTAGGATTAGGGTTTAGGGTTTTGGGTTTGGGGTTTGGGGTTTAAGGTTAAAGGTTTAGAGGGTTTAGGGTTTAGAGGGTAGAGGGTTTTGGGTTTGGGGTTTAAGGAGGGTAGAGGGGTTTGGGTTTAGGGTTTATAAGGTTCAGGGTTTAGAGGGTTTAGGGTTTAGAGGGTAAAGGGTTTAAGGTTTAGAGGGTCTAGGGTTTACAGGGTTTAGGGTTTAGGGTTTAGGGTCACTTCTAACAGTCTCCCAAAAATAGCTTCTTTTCTATGGGTCCTTGTCATTCGGGAGGGCACGCTGTAGAACTGCTGAGTGTTGGAAACTACAACGAGAGCTCTCAATGAAGAACTGAAAGCTGTCTGCCTTCAGGGTTTAGGGTTTAGGGGTTGCTGAACTGCTTGAACTCGAACCCTAAACCCTAGACCCTAAACCCTAAACCAAACTTTCCTGTGGGAATCCGTAGCCTCCAACCCTTAAACCCACAAGACCAACAAAAGCGTACGCCGTGAGACTTTAAACCAGCATCCTATATCTCTGAGTCTCTTAAACCGCAAACTGAATCCCCAAAAACCTACACCTTGCAACCTAAACCCTGAACCCTAAAGCCTCAATCCCTAAACCCTAAAACCCTGAAGACTCTACAGACACTAAAGCCCTAAACCCTAAACCCCAAACCCCTAAACCCTAAACCCTAAACCCTCAACCCTAAACACTAAACCCCTAAACCCTGCATCCCCCAAGCCTCAGATCCCAACACCCCAAGCCATTTGCCTCCGTGGGCTTAGACGCCGAGCGCTGGGCTCCCTCTCTTGGTAGGCCTGGGCCAGGTTTAGGGTAGGTTTTAGGGTTTAGGGCTTAGGGCTTAGGGTGGATCAATTGAAAAGCAAATGAAATGTGCGATGGACACTGGGGGATTTATAGGGACACATAGAATTTGGGGTGCAATGGTTTCGTTACCTCGAGTTAGCAGGGAATGAAGGAATGGAAAAGAAAATGGAAACTACGATATTACTGCAGATTCTATAAGACCTGCTTTCAGGCTCGGGTGTTTCATTCCTTGCCAACCAGCGGTAAGTCTAGCAGCTTTGACTTTGGAGGTTCGGGATTAGACTTTGAGCTTTTAGTGTTTGCGGGCTTGGGGTTCAAGCTTAGATTTTCGGGCGTCAGGTTTTGCAGCTAGGCCCCATGAGGACCAGGCGCTTAGCCTGAGAAGCATTACCGGAGGCCTCTCGTGGGTTTAGGGCTTACGCGAATCCTTAAATCATGTATGTGGGCGGGCATGAGATCACCAGAATCCCAAGACATAGCTGTGCTTGGGCTTTAGGGGGTAAGATCCAAAACCCTCAACCCCTCAACCCCTAAACCCCTGAACCCTAAACCCCTAAACCCCTAAACCCCTAAGCCCTAAACCTTCAGCTCTGGGAGCTAGAAGGATGACATGGTCCAAGATAGGATTCCTTCAAAATCCTCCAGGGTTGCAAAGCTTTGGGAATGGTTTAATGTCTTGGGATTTAAGGTTTAGGGTTTTAGGTCTTTAGGGTTTTAGGGTTTAGGGTTTTGGGTATTTGGGTTTGGGGGGCTCTATCTTACTGTATTCGGACGGTGAATGTCACTAGATTCTAGGGGCTACGTTGATCGTTAGTTGAAGGAAGGCTTCGGGTTTGGAGGCCTTGTCCCCTGAACCCGCGAAACTCCTTTAACATTCAACATACTCCCCCTAAACCCTAAACCCTACACCCTAAAGCCTAAACCCTAAACGGAAAACCCAAACTTGGAAGATTGCAGTGATGGTCGAACAGACCGTGGGGAAGGGGTGCTATCCTATACTAGGGTAATATAAGGCAATATATATATATATAGCTATATGGGGATTATGGAAAAGAAAATGGAAGCACCCAATATGGTATGATAGCATATAAGAAACCCTCAGCCCTAGTCCTATGTTTCGGGGTACGGATGTTGGGATTTCAAAGCTATGGTTGATTGGGCATAGAGTGTATGCTCCACTTTTACGGTCCAAACACAGGGGTTTGTACATAGAATATGGAGTATCTCGGGATCATATTCTAATGTACCCAAAAGTGGTCTATAATCCTGAACCTAGAAATTCTTACAGGTTCTTCTAGGGAAGCAGAGAATACAATCTCTATATAGTTTATTCCCATGGTCCCTACTACTAGGAGCCTACACCCTACACTCAAAACTCCGCATCCTGAGCCCTACATCCTCGAGACTCCCCTTACCCGGTACCTACTGGATATTATATAAGGGTTACATAGGGATTATAATCCCTAAGCCCTAAACCCTAAACACTAAACCTTGATCCCTAAACTGCTGAATAGCACCAGTAAGTGTACCAGGCCTGAAGGTAGGCAGCGCGGATGGCGTTTGAGCGGCTGTCGGCCTCTGACCACTCTTGCACGATCACCGGGTTTAGGGTTTAGGGATTTAGGGATTTAGGGTTTAGGCTGTAGGGTTGTGGGAAAACCTGCACAGTGTACGTCCGATGGGTTCAGTACCTGGGTTAGTGCAAGCTTTCCTCAATCGACAGTAGGAATGATGATGAACATGCGTCATCAGCAACGTAAGAACATCAATTTCCCCCTGCCCCAAAGGCCACCCCTTCTCCTAGCCGGAAATCCTATACCCCACTAAAACCTAAAACCCTAAACCCTAAACCCTAAACCCCAAACCCTAAACCCCAAACCCTAAACCCTAAACCCCAAACCCTAAACCCTAAAGCCCAAACCCTCAAGCCAGGCCTCCAGGAAAACTGAGGTATCAGTGACCACGTCAATGTTCACCATCTCACGCCTAGCTTTGAGGATATAGTCCCCCTTAAGTAGATAGAATATGGCTTTGGATATATTGTAATAGGCTCCCCATATACCCTATATTCTATCTACTTAAGGGGGACTATAAGCTTTCGGGCTCAGGGTTGAGTGGGGTTTAGGGTGCAGGGTTTCGGTGGTTCAGGGACTATGGGGTTTAACATTTAGGGTGACCTGATTTTGGGAATGCCCACGAACTAGCATGGAACCCAACATAGGCCCCTTAAACAGATAGTACAGAAGGGGCCTTATTCAGATCTCATTAGGGTTTGGAGTTTGAGGTATGTAAGAGGGCATGGTTGGGTATGGACGATCACCAGACTCAAACAGAAAACTCAGATCCCAAGCCCTCGAACCCACATACCTCACAACTCCTCCAAGCCCTAAACCACAAAAACACTGCACCTAGACATCTGAAAGCCCTGATGAAAAACCGTGGCATGCTCGGTTGGGAATGGGGGATGCGTCCCTTATCGGAGTCCCCTCTGGGTATTCCTATACTAATCCCTAAAGCCGGTTCCCCACAATACCAAATCAACCCTGAAGCCTAAATCTTCAGGCAGGTTCCCCAATCCCTAAACCCTGAAGTAACCCCAATCCTTAAACTCCTACTCCCTAAATCCCTAATCCCTGAACCCCTAATCCCTGAACCCCTAACCCCTGAAGCCCTAATCCCTGAACCCCTAATCCCTGAACCCCTAATCCCTGAACCCCTAATTCCTAAACCCCTAATTCCTAAACCCCTAATCCCTTAAACCCCTAATCCCTGAACCCCTAATTCCTAAACCCCTAATACCTGAACCCTAAACCCTAAATGCCTGAACCCTAAACCCTAAACCCCTAATGCCTGAACCCTAAACCCTAAACCCCTAATGCCTGAACCCTAAACCCTAATCCCTTAATCCTAACTCCCAAGTCCAAGGCACCAGCAGACCCCGAAGAGAGCGAAGCTGCCCAAAAGCACCAAAAGGCAAAAGGTGATGGGACAGTGGGCCTGGGTTTAGGGGGTTTAGGGTTTAGGGTCTAGGGTTTAGGGGTTTAGGGGTTTAGGGTTTAGGGGTTTAGGGTTTAGGGTTAAGGGTTTAGTGTTTCAGCTTTTAGGGTTTAGGCTTCAGGGTTTAGGGTCCTGTTCGGCTTCAGGTTAGCTATACTCCTTTTTGCAGCTTTGGGTCTAGGGTTTAGGATTTCATCCGAAGTTGGGACAATCGGTTTAGGGCTTAGCGGTAAGGACTTAGGGCTTAGGGTTTCCAATCTGAACAGAAATCCAAACAGTGCGCAACTTCGCAGCTCTGGCATTCGCAGCCCTTTTGAAAGTGATCACTGCTGGTTTAGAGTTTTGGGTGTCGGGTTTAGGGTTTCGGGTTCAGGGTTTAGCAGGGCTTTGGAGTGTAGACTAGGTGGGGCTCTTCACCCTCTAAAGTGGTATGAGAGGAATATGACAGGACCCTAATATGATCCCCATTCTCCCTTAAAAGTCACCATTATAGGGTTTGAGGGGTCCCCCAATACGTAGATCTTTCTCGACCCGAGACCCTAAACCGACGGATCGATAACTCATATTGAGGGTGTACTTTGAGGGACCGGGCAGTTAGATTATATCCCCTTTGCAAACCCATTATGAGCCTATTGTAACCATTTACAAAACAGGTTGCCTAAGCGTCAGGGTTTAGGGTTTAGGGATCCTATTGTAGCCGTTTACAAGTTGGCTACCTAAACCATTCTAAAGTCCCCCAAAACTGCAAACCCTCCCCTAAATCCTAAACCTAAATCCTAAACCCAAGACATTCAAAAAAGTTGCCTGACATGCTCCAAGAAGCAGTACAGCAGGGAAAGGATGCACAACAAGGGCTAGCACGCCTTGGCCACCACGGCTTAAGATTTGAGGTTTAGGGTGAGGGTTTAGGGTATGAGGTTTATGGCTTGAGGGTTAGGGTTTTCTGGATTTTTTGCTTGCGGGATTTAGATGGATCTAGGGTTTAGGGTTTTTGGGATATGGATTTCAGGGTTAAAGTAAATTGTGGGTCCTGTGTTGGTGGGATCTATAATGCGACATCCCAGGCTTCGGGGTGCAAAAGAATGGAACCCAGTTTTGCAAACTACCCTAAACCCTAAAGCCTACACCCTAAACGCTACTGCTTCGCCGTTGCGGGTTGGTAATCCACTTGCTTTAAGGCTTAACGCCACCCCCCTTGCCCCTAATATGAAACATCCTACGTCCACTGATAGTACAGTCTGGAAGCCGGGATATGTCGTGGGCATATTCCAATCTTAGGTGTGGGAGGGTGTTTAATATTAATACCAGGGGAAGGTCATTGGAACGAAGCCGAAAGTCCAAAGATTTGCACGCTGAGTCTAGGGTTTAAGCGAATCCTAAACCCTAAACTCTGACTCCTAAACCCCGCAACCTTGACCCTACATCCTAAACCCTAGCCTAGTATACCTCAACTGTGCTGAACTGCAACTGACACGAAACACCTTTAGAGCCGTACACGACGACAATGGATTGGGGTTTGGGTGTGGGTTTAGGACGGCCTTATAAGGTTTTGGGTCACAGGCCTATCACCAATGTTTGATTTTCGAGCCGTCTTTCGTTTGCTATTCCTTTTGGGTTCGCATCCGCGGCATGGGCGAATTTTCTTGCATTGGCAAGTTTTCTTACCGGCATTAAAGCGGCGTCATCGTGCCTATTCCGAATGGCCCTCTAGTGAACCAAGCACAGTGGATAGCCCTTCATCCTCTTCCCTAGAAGCGCCTCCCTACGAATAATCTTCAACATAGTAGGTTATGATACTGCACTGGGAGTATTAGCGGCTTGTTTCTTATTACAGTAGGGTGTGAGGGCTTTGTTCAGGTTCCACCCAAAGGTTTGGACAAAGCTCCCCAAACCAACACAGAAGACAAAGAGAGCACCACAAAGATCACAGTCTCTTTAAATGGGAGCTTTCTGGTGTTCCATGCCATTTTGGGAGAAGGCAGGGCAAGGAAAACCCCAGTTCTGGCCTCAAGAACACCCCACGCGTGCACTCGCCAAGAGGACGAAGGAAACTCTACATAAAGTCATCAAACCACAAAGAAGGCTTCCATAAACTGGGGCCCAGATACACCCAACATAGGATAACACTTTTTATAAGGACCTCCAGAAACGAACCCCAAATCTTTTATTCCATCACGTGACCGTACCCTCTGACAATCCACTTCAAGGTTTGGAGTTTAGGCTAAAACCCTCAACCTTTGCACCGGAACCTTGTTTAGGCACGGTGTTGGGTCTAGGGGTTTAGGGTTAATGACTTAAGAAAAAAACCTGAAGGCCAAAACCCTCAGCCCCAAATCCTGACCCTTCACCCCCGTATCCTGAACTATGAACTCTGAATCCACATCCTGAACCCTAAATCCTGTCATCCTGCACGCCAACCCCAAACTAAACCCTAAAACCCTAAACCCTAAGTCGTTAAACCCTACACCCTAAAATCCTAAATCCCTAAACCCTAAATTGCCCAGTGGCTTCAAGCTTCTTTCCTCTTTCACAGCTGCGGCTGTCAGAGGCTTCAAAGGTTCGCTCAGTACCTGGGGTTTAGGCTTCAGTTTAGGATCTAGACGCTCAGGATTCAGGGCTTAAGTGCAGGATTCAGGGCTTCTGTTTTGTTCTGCACGCTGCTTGGTCTCAGTTGTACTTCCCAAAATGGGGTAGATCATCATAGGGACCCGTATCGTAGTAGGAACCCCACAATATTTGAGGGAATTCCTACATGAATTCTTACTAGAAAGCTTCCTGTTTTACGCAGGGTCTGGGAACTGAAGCCCAGGGTTGCTAAAACACACCCTAAACCCAAGACTCTAATCAAAAAAGCCCCTAAACCGGAATCTCTAAACCCTGAACCCTAAACCCCCCAAAAAAAAACATGTTCTTTTCCAGTATCCCCATATAACCCCTGAATCCCCCCCTACATTATGAACCCTGAACTCTTGGGGTTTGGGGCTCCGGGTTCTTTCCTTGGAGGCCTCAGGGCTAGGAGAGTGCTGCTGGGCTCAAGCAGATAGGATATAGGGAATGAGGATATCTACTGGGGTTATATATGGGGATAATGGAAAATAAAATAGAAACTGCGATTTAGGGTTTTAGGATTGTGGCAGCAGCGGTCCTGCTGCCAGTATTGGCAATCTTCAAAGCTTTAGTTTTCGGGTTCAGGGCTTAGGGTCCCCTAGGGGTTTAGGGTTGAGCGTCTAGGGTTGAGGGTTTAGCTGCTTAGGGCAAGAAGAATGAGAATAGGGGCACGATTGTTGATACTCATGCTGATAAGCAATCATAACAAGTGTGGCACTCATGGCGACCTACTGCAACAGATAACGGAATTGGACTGGCAAGCAACCGTAGCGAGAAGAAGCAGAAGCTCCAAAGGAGCAATCCCCTAGCGGCCCTAGCTTAATCATAAAGTCCCCCACCCACCCACACCAAAAAAAAAAAATATGTTACTATGTGTCGGGAATTCGTGTTGTTAGGGCTTTGGGGATCTTATAAGGGTTGGGGGATGAGGAAGAGGCAGCAGGATACACCAACATTTCATTCTTGCATGTTCGCTTTGCCTCACCCGCACACATCTCGCCATCAGAACCTAACAAACAGCGATCGTCAATCCCGAAGAGACCTTGCTGCACTTTAAACCGTTTGCTGAATGTTTACGACTCCATCTCCTTCCACAATGGACCACGTACTGCCCGATAGGTAAGGCACTCTACTACCAGACCTCTCCACCCAAAGCCGCAAACGCTACATCCAAATCGTCAAGCCCCAATGCCCAGACCCTGAACCCTAAACTGTTAGCCCTAAACCTCAGACACCCTGAAACCCTAAACCTTAAAACCCTACACCTAGAAGCGTAAACCCTATAAACCCTATAAACCCTATAAACCCTAAGCCCTATAAAAACTAAACCTCTAAACCCCTAAACCCCAAAACCTTGAAAGTCCACTTCCTGGCTCAAGCACCGGCTTTGCGAGGATCTCCGTGGCCATGCCCGGCCACTGAACTGGTGAGCTCTGAGCCGGCTCCTAAGTGTGGGGTTTAAGGGTTAAGGGATTTGGGGTTAAGGGGTTTAAGGGGTTAAGGGGTTAGGGGGTTAAGGGGTTAAGGGTTTAAGGTTCAGGGTTTAGGTTTAGTGTTTGGAGGTTGTGGGATGGCAGGATTCAAGCTTTTGACTTAAAGTCCGGGTATGAATGTGTAGGGGCTAGGGGGCCAGGGCGCAGGTAGTTCGAGTTTTTGGGGTAACTTCCCTAAATCCTGAGCCCCATCCTACCCTAAACCCTATTTCCCCCAGCAAATTCAGATTTGGGACCCAACTGCACAAATCCTGTCATAAGATCCACAACAGAAGGTTGGTGGGGAAGCACAAGGAAGACCCATGAAGCCCGCTGGATCGCCCCATAAACCTCCTTTTTGAACCTACACTCTTGGGGTTTAGGGTTTAGAGCCCTGAACGCTGAAACCCATGAACCCATGAACCCCGAACCCCGAAGCCACCGAAACCTCCAAATCCCTCAAACCCCTAAACCCTCCCTAAACCCCAAACCTGTAAACCGCAAACCCCAAAATCCTAAACCCCTGAACCCCCAAATCCCAAACCCTACACCCAACTGCCTAAACCCTAAGTGCTAAGGAGGCACCAGGACTTGCGGGCTGTCGACCTCTGAGTCCTTGGTTGGCCAAGGCACACGAAATTCTGATAATATACATGGGGTTATATATGGGGTTATATTAGGGGTTATATAGGGATAATGGAAAATAAATTGGAAGCTACTGTAATATTGGGGTTATACGGGGGGTTATGCTTTAGGGACTACTTTAGGACTAATGAGGGTTTAGGCTTAGGGTTTAAGGTTCAGGGTTTGGGGATCAGATTTGGGGTGGCAGTGTTCAGGGTTTTGGGGGTTAGGGGCCTCGGTTATGGGATTTGGGGTTCAACATTTAAGGTTTGAACTTAGGGCTTAGGATCTAGCTAGGGCTTCAGGATTAGAAATTAGGGGTTTCCAGGCTACGGTCTATGGCTTATGATTTAGCGCGTAACCTGTTGTGGCAATGCAGCGTATAAGTCTCAATTTAGGATTTGGGGTCTAGGGTCAATGGCTGGTAATTACCAGAGGACATCTGCCTAGTCCTCAATACCAAGGGGGCCCTGTTTGAATGCCGCGAAGGTCCTGTGAGCCTAGCGAGCATGAAGCATACGTGGGGGATTCCCAAAATTAGGGGTACCATTCTCGGGTCCCAATGATAAGGAGGGGTTGATATTGAGGTCCCTCTATTTTGGAAGCTACTATTTGCTTGAGCTCCTGAACCTGAATTCTTCTCCGCAAGCCCTACCATCACACCAATAACTGACCACAAACCCTACAGCCCTAACTAAACCCAACGACACTGGAAGTGCTAAGCGCCGACCGGGAGACAGGCGACGCCGCGGCACTTCGCGTCTCTTCTGTGTCCTGTCTGGCACGGGGTGGAGGGTTCAGGGCTTCGGGTGTGGGAGGGTTCTCCCACAAAATCATGAACTGCAATCCCTACAACTTCTGAAAATGACACCCCTTCATTTTGAGAGATGTTCCTACATACGGGATATTCAAAATCATGCAACATTGAATTCATGAATACCTAAACCCCAAAAGTATGTAAAATAATAGCCCTAAACCCAGAATAATAGCCATAAAGGCCATTATTTTACATACTTTTGGGGCCCAGGTAGCGGCGAGGCGGGGCTCAGGAAGTGGATTTGGAGTTTTGGAAGCGTAGGGAGTGGCCTGGTAGCCTCGCAATACTTGAGCTTCCTGGCCCAAACAGAAGAACCGTCGAATTCGAGCAGGAGAACGTCTTTGTGTATGAATAGATATACATTAGGAGGACCCCCCACCCTGTAATAATGGTATTATAGGAATATAAGGGGACCCTAACATAATCCGTATTATCCNNGGGTGGGGGGTCCACCTAAGCTAAGATATACATACCAAGGCTTCTCAAGTGATCTTGTCAACTACCAAGATACTGATGGAAACGGCTTCCTGGTGGCGAACTACACAGCGGCAAGTTGTGAGCAGCTGTCAGAAACTCAATACGAGAACAAAGCAGGACCTTAAGTCCCTACCCCCCACCCCAAAAAAAAGAAGAAGCACCAAACTCAAAACCCTAAACCCTAAAGCCTACAAGCTCAAAACCCCTCCGTTGGGCTGTTTTGAAAGAACTCAAAACGTTACCACATTCCGTGTATGTATATGCATAGTATACATATGTATATGTATTCACTAATGTGGCTGCCTTACAGTTGTATCATAGAGGGTTCATACCCCTTTCGAACTTCCTCTGCTAAGGAGTATAGACAAATTTCCTAGTTTCGATTCCGGAACATCAACAAAATGTGTCCAGGACAATTCAAAGTAGATTCCCCCAACAACCTGAATATTCTTCTGGGCAAAGCGAGCCGACATAGTCTACTGCAAATCCCACCAATAGTAACCGCGACCCAAAGAACCCAAACCCTAAACT
>CAJNIZ010007536.1:2570-15989 GCA_905231905.1 Symbiodinium pilosum
TGTATGTATACATACATATGTACATGTGAGAGTATGGGTTTCATTCTTTAAAGCTTCAGGTTTTTAACTTCTGATGGGCTCCAATCTGTCTCGGAAAATCGACTAGAATGGTCCAGGTGCTTGCTTTTTTTAGGCCGGGTAGGAAACCACTCATGTAGTAACCAGGTTGTAAGTTAAATCTTTCTTGAGCCATTATTATTGTTTCCACTCATGTTTTGTATTAGACCTAGTTCTTCGGCTCCCTGTGCGCCATTCAGGCAAATCCACCCGTGGAACAGACTAGTTAGCCTAAAACAAGAGGCGAGACATTTTGGGCTTGACAGCACGTTGTCTGAGACCCTTATACTCGTTTCTGCGAACATGTTGGGTTAAGCTTAAACCCCAAACCCCCAATCCCTGGCCATCTAAAAACCGATGAGCAGTGTTTTGCATTGGGACTTTATCTTCCCTGGTAGAAATTGAGACTATCTGCCCCTCGTGGCTATGCCGCTTAAGAGGGGAAGGATCTACTCTTACTTGGCTGAAACACCAAAAGGCCGTACTTGTACAGGAGTACCACCCTCAAAACACTCGCGGCCAATCGCGGCAGCCACTGCAATACTCAAAGCCCTAGGATTTTTCCAGGAAACCTTAAACCCTGAACCCACATTCATTGCAAGAAGCTCAAAATCTTGGAAGGCCTTCCCCTGCAGCTTGGATCCACAAGCCCTGCACCTCCCTCCTCCCCCACCTACTTGGAGGATCTCTTGACTTCTTGGGGGTTATAAAGGGGTATATAGGGGTTCTATAGGGATAATGGAAAAGAAAATGGAAGCTACTATTTAGGGCTTAGGGATTACTTGGAGCATTTCTTGACTTAGCAAGTCTACTTAGTCACTTGAGTTATAGTATAAGGCTTATAAAAGGGGTTCTTAGGGATAGTAGGTAGACTTACTCAGTCAAGAGATCATCCATGTACCCCCTTTGGCACATATCAGATTCAGGTGAAGGCGCGGTAATGCTCTGCGACAGGAGGATTGTGTTGTCGTGCATCGCTGGTTGGAACCTTACCTTGAAATAGCTCTCTCTCGCTCTCTCTCTCTTGTTTGGATTGAGGGATTCTCTCTTGTTTGGATTGAGGGATTGCAGGATTCAGTACAGGCAAGTTCCATATTTTGCGTTCAGGGGCCTGAATGTTTTAGGCCGGAGGTGCGCTTTGCGCAAGATGATGTGAGCCCAAATGTTTCAGCCGAGTGTACGCCTCCAGCGAAGAAACGCATGCGTGTGGATCAGGGACTTCCCTAAATCTACCAACAAAAGGTCACTAGAGTGTGGTTCCTATTACAATGCAGGCCCCTACATGTTTTCTCTCTCCATTGCGGGAACAATATTTTAGGCCAAGTCCCAAAATGGTAGTTGCCCAAAATAGGGAATCCAATATAGATCCCAAAATACGATATGCTTCTTAAGACGTACTATAGGGACCCCAGCAGCAAGCTACCCCTGATTTTTGGGAAACCTGAAACCCAAAACCCTACCAAAAATGTGTAAGATCATAGCCTTAAACCCAGAATAAGAGCCATAAACGCAATTATTTTACATACTTTTGGGGTCCAGGTAAGTCCTATATCCTAAATCGCCTGATTAAGGGATATGCCCATATGTCTCTCTTTAAAGAGCGTCTTTAAGGCTTCACATGTCCGCGAACATAGGGGATATCATTTAGGGGTTAAGGGGTTTAGGGTGGATTTAGGGTTTAGGGGTTTAGGGTTTGGGGTTTGGGGTTGAGGGCTTAGGGTATGGGGCCTGGGGTTTAGGGCATAGGTGGGTTTAGGGTCAATCTCTGGCTGTGATGTTATTGATGCAAAGGCAAAAGGTTCTCAAGTCTAGATCCACTCTGTATTAGAAAGATTCTCAAGTCTAGATCCACTCTGTATTATAAGAGTACTAGTAACAGCAATAGTATTACGAATGATAGAAGTAATCATACTAAGAATAGTAATCAGCCTACTTGCGCTTGTGTACCCCGGACTTGTTCACATCCGGGATGTTCCCCAAAACCGCTACCATCAACCGTTGACCCTTGCTCACACATGGATAGCTCCCCAGAGTAGAGCCCCATTTTTGGTACCCCTAAATTACAGAGAGGACCCGCAATACAATCTAGTACCAAAACCTGTCCATATTTTTGCGAACAACCCACATACAAACCCTAAGCCACAGCCCTCGAAATCAAGCAGGCGCTTGGGCTGTCAAGCTTCGCAAGAACTCCTCGCACAAGGGTTGTCGTTAATGACACAGACGTTCAACCCTGCGATCCTGGAACCCCCGCAAGAGCTCAGCAAATCCTTCCCCTGTAGTCCAAGTCGATGAACAATGCGTACGTTGAGCCTTGAGCTCTGTGAACGGTATCAATTTTGGCCTGCTTGGATTTCAAGGGTTCATGCCCTGAATTGAGTTCACCCCAAAACCCTTGCCCCCGAAAATCCTAAGCCCGAAACCTTGTTTCAGGTACGGCTCCAACGAGACGTTTGAAGAATCAGTGCAGTCCGTGGTACGGGACACGCTGGCTCGACAGCTGGGACAGGACCTGGCGACTGATTTGTTTAGGGTCCAGGTTTAGGGATTATGTAGGATTTTTGATGTAGGGTTTAGGGGTTAGCGGGAGGTACATCTGTAGTTGCCCTAAAGGGTTCAGGTACCACGACCGAGTACGATGTGGGCCCAAAGTACCAACATAGGAGCCGTTTCTTTTCCCAAATCACATCCGGTTTAAGTGCTTGGACCCTCAGGGTCCCAGGGGAATTACAACCTACTTGTTGCTGTAGTTCCAGCCTAAGTGTAATTCCACCTGACCCTTTACTGTTCAGATGATTAGCTATAGCCTGCTTGTCCCAATGAGAGCCTTCATTCTTAAGGGTTTAGGGTTAGGGTTTCTTTTAGTTAAGGCACCTAAGTTTAAGTTATCATAATATGGGCGAAGGGTAAATGATAGGGTTTCATTGTTATGGCAAGTTAGTTTAAGTTTCTTAACAGCCACCCGGTAAAACCCGATAAGTACGCGAGCAGCAGACATGAAAAACGATTCTGGACACAAGGAGTCTCAATGGACCATCATGGGGTCCATTTGTTGCCGTTTAGGTTGCCTAATATAATTCTCCTCAGCCCTAAACCCTAAGCCCCCAACCCTAAGTCTGAACCCTAAAACCCTCAGCCTAAGACCTTAACCCTGAACCTTAAACCCTGAACCCTCAGCCCTAAACCCTCAACTTACCTCAGGTTAGCTAGGAATGAAGACATGGATCCTTATAATAATCCCTATACAACCCATTCTAGTAGTTTCCATTTTCTTCTCCATTCCTTCATTCCCAGCTAACCAAAAGTAACTGAACCAGGGGATGCTTGCCCCTACTCCAAACCCTCAAACCCTAAACCCCAAACCCTTAACCTTACACCCTAGACCCTTAACCCTCAACCTTAAACCCTTAAGCCCTAAACCCTAATCCGTAAAGCCTACACCCTAACACCCTAACCCCTAACGCTCAAACGCAGGACGCATTCCCCTACTCATGGTTCATCGGCGCCTCCGCGCCTGCACTTCGGCATGACAAGACAGCTTGGTCTTGAATAGAGTTTTGGGGGTTTAGGGGTTTAGGGTGTTTGGGATCTAGGGTTTGGGGTTTAGGGGGTCTAGGGTTTGGGGGCTCAGTTTAGGATTCATAGGTTTAGGGTCTTGGGTTTTTGGCGTTTTAAGATTCAGGGCTTGGTGTCAAGGAGTTTTTGTTGGATAAGGCCAAGCATTAGTATGTTTGCCTCAAGTCCCTTTCCCTGCTGTGCCGTCTGGAGCGTCTACAGAATTGGGATTAGGGTTTAAGGTTTAGGGTTTAATTAGGGTTGACGGTTGAGGGTTTAGAGTTCAGGGTTTAAATGCAGAAAGGCAGCGATCCACGACGCCTGAGAGAGATCACAGGCGATGGGCCTTCCCACTTTTCACAACCCCCTAAACCCAAAACCCTAAACCCTTCCCCGTTATAATGCTGGAGAATATATAGGGGTGGTTACAGGTTTATATAGGGGATCTAATGTTTAGATCCTCCCAGGCGTCTGAGCTCCCCTTGGAAGGGCTCCATAGACGGAAACGAGGAAGAGACATTAGGGTTTAGGGTTCAGGGTTTATGGTTTAGGGTTCCCGTGGACTGGAAGCCAACGGAGTACGTGATGGATCCAAAAAAGAGAGCTTGCAGAATACACTGGCATGTGAAAGCATGGTGAATTCGCACTTCTAGGACCTGTGCCTGTGCACAGCACGTCTCCTGGACAATCAGGACTCCGTTCCAGGACCAAGTTATGGTCCCCCTTAAGTAGATAGAATAGGGGTATATGGGGATCTTATCATGTGTAATATACCCAGCCATAGCCTATCTACTTAAGGGGGACTAACTTTAAGAGCTACAACTTCACGCCATGGAATTCCAACCCGGCAGACCGATGACCAGCAGAGCGCCAGTCTGTTTATGAGCTGGACCCCTATCAACAAAACGTGACAACACTGCGTACGTTTTAGGGTTTGGGGTTTAGGGTTTAGGGTACTCAGAACCCTAACCCATAAACCTTAAAGCCTAAATCCTCACCTCAAACCCTAGCCTCTAATCCATGTTTCAGCGTGGGATGCTAGCTTGTACAAGAAAACCATGGCAGGCTGGTAGGCCTTGTCCTAGATCCAAGAGGAGACGCACCCACATCTCACACTTACCATATGAGCCATAGTCCAAACTCCTTAAAGGGGGATATAGGGGACTACTATAGGGGTTACTAAGGGGGGATACAGGGAGATTTGACTATAGCTCAAGTAATTCTTAAGGGGGACAACCCCCTTTAAAAACATAAACCCTAGACCGCGTTGGATGGGCGATTATATCGGGGACTTTTAGACTGTAGCTCATGTATTCGTGGGTCCCTGGCCTGCTTTTGCTCCAAGCCCTCGGTCCCCCAAAACCTGTGTAGCCATGTAGAAGCAGGAAACCGTATATGGCCATATATATATATATATGTACAGATAGATAGATAGATAGATAGAGGGGATTACCATATATCATATATATATATATATGTAAATAGAGTTTCCCCCAATCCCTATAAACCCTGAAACGGGTCTCACGACATCCTCATCTTTATACAACGCCTTAGGTGCTTTGGGGCGAGATGGACGTCTTGGCAACCCGCCTTCGCAGCGGCGAAAGCCAGGACAGCAATTTTCTTGGGAAAACTTACCCAGAGGGTCCATATATACAACTATTAGGGAATCAGGGTTTAGGGTTTAGGGTTTCCCTACTATAATATAGTAGTTTCCATTTTCTTTCCCATTATCCCAATATAACCCCTATATACCCTACTACTTAGGGTTACTTGGAAATAACTTTTACTTTTTGTTTATTATAATCCTAAGGAAAGCAAAAAACTATAATTTTTACGAGGGTTCCAAGTTCACCATAGAAACGGGCTTTGCTTGAGGAATCAACAAAGGGGTACTGGCAGATTGCCTTGGCTTTCTCAGCTTTGGGGCATCAGTAGGATAGGAGGAATGGACAAGAAAAAGGGTACCTGCAATGATTCTAATGCTATTTAGGGTTCAAGGTTTTTTGTACCAGGACCCTGCAACTACCCTTTGTTTAGGCTTAAGTACCCATTGCAAGGTGCCCTCACCCAATTAATTAGGGTGCTGGGAGGGTTACGTAAGGAGCCAAGGAATAGCCAAGGAATCAAAGTGCTTATTTGAGGGGATCAAGTCCTCCATGCCTCAAAACTTGGTAGGTGGCTATATTACATGATCGTTTTTCCATCAACAGGGATACCCGAATGTAGACCCCAGAATATTCTAGTCCTTAGGGATCCCCAAAAAGGTACCGGGACACCCTCATATAGAGCTCTAAGGGACCTGAGGCATATATGGAAGTAAATGTGGCGGGTCCCTCCAAGGATTTTATGGGAACTGTTTTTTAGAAGATCCCATAACCTTAAAGCAGGAATTGGGTTCTATGGAGCCCCAAAAGGCGCGGTTTTTTGGGGTTTAGGGTTTTAGGGTTTTAGGGTTTAGGAGTTTAGGGTTTAGGGGTTTAGGGGTTTAGGGTCTTAGGGTTTGAGATTTAGGGTCCAAGCGTTTAGGTTTTCGGGTTTTGCGTATGCATCTCTACCTTCCAGTTAGGTTTAGGGCTTCTCAAAGGTAGAGCCCCAACCATTCCCATCATCTACTGTTTAGGGTTTAGGGACGTATTTTATAGGAACATGTGAGGGGGATCGTCCCAGAAGGTCGGGAACGTAGAAGGTTGTGAAACCCGAAAGGGTCCAAGTGCCCAAAGAAGCAGGCTTTATGGTCCCTGATACCCTAAACCCTCAATATTGGGATGCTTGGACCTTGAATTCTAAACAAGTCCACGTAAACCGGCTTGATCAATTCTTTGGAGGCTTCATTCCGCGTGAAACCGTAAACCCTGAATTGGACCTTGAGGGAAGAGCACTAAAGGATGTAGGAAGCTAACCTTAAACTTTAAGCTTTAAACCCTAATCCCTAAACCTAAACAAGTGAGAATGCAGGAAGCTGTGTACTTTGCCATTGCACCTTGCCACGCCAGTCCCAGTCAGAGACATTTCAGAGTTTCAGGGTCAGGGTTTGGGCATAGGGGTTTAGGGTTTTGGGCTTAGGGTTTCGGGTTCAGGGCTTACGGGTTTTTAATAGATTTCCAGATATTTCAATAATGTTACAAGCTTAGATGCCAAATGCAACGAAGTTCATGTTTGATGGTTTTGAGCTTGTACGATATCGGAGCGGTTTCCATAGTGATTGAATGAGCCCAAAGAAGTTTAAGGTCCATGCTGCTTCTTAGCATGTATAGCACTGTGTTCATGCTCCCGTTTCAGGTTTTCCCTAGTCCTAGCGTTCGTATCATCCACCTGTGACCATCCCGACATGGACCACTACACAGTCGTTCTTGCGCGTTAGAAACTACCAAATGACTACCACCATTATGCCGTACCATCCTTGTTTCTCTGACTCTGAAATGCAACGTTACCCTTTTTTTTAACTCAACGAGCCGATGCACAATCGGCTCAAGGTTTAAGGAGCGCGGGTGCTTTCAGGAGGGTTTGCACCCCTGCATTTTTATAGTTGTCCCTAAACACTAAAACCTAACCTAAACCCTAATCCCAATAATAGTCCCCATAATCCATTCCCCCATTCCCTCCTAAGCACCAGGGAGTCAAGGTGTACCAAGGTCAAGGCTTTAAACCCCAAAGCCTGCAAGCCCTGAATCTGGAACCCCGAACCCCAAAGCCTATAAGCCCTAAACCAATAGGTCCAAGTACCCGATAGTCATATACTTGCCCCGAAACTGTCCTACAATTACTATTATACCCACGTCCCAAGACCACAAAGCCTATAAGCCCTCAACCCTGAACCCTAAACCCTAAACCCTGGGGCTGCTGCTCGGAAAGGTTGGCCTGTCCTGGTGGCTGTGTGCGTTTCCGCTGACGTGCCCTGGCTTTCCATGGTAGAGGGTTTAGGGTTTTAGGGTTTTAGGATTTAGGGTCTTAGGGTTTTAGGGTGTATAATAGGGTTTAAGGTTTTTGGTTTTAGGGTTTTGGGTTTTGGGTTTTAAGGTTCAGGGTTTAGAGTTTTAGGGTTCAGGGTATTGGGATTTCGGGCTTAGGATTCAGCTTCGTTGCCCTGAGGCTCATGGACGGCTGTAGTGGGTCCCAAACCTTTGGCTCTGAGAGCCCAAGCCTTCCTACTTAAGATCCATGATGGTCCCAGGGGTTTAGGGGTTTAGGGTTGAGGGTCTAGGGATTGAGGTTTAGGGTTTAGGGGTTTTTGGTTTAGGGTCAGGAGTAGAGGGTTCAGGGTCGTAGACCCTCCGGCTTGCGAATCACAAGCTCCCAGCACGCCAAGCCCCTGGAGACCTCAAGACATAGCAAACTCCAAACCCTGAACCGTACACACAAATCCTCACTATAGAATCCTGAGCCCCCAAGCCAGTGCCTCCAGCCTCAAACCCTCAACCCCAGGGAAGTATGACTTTTGATGGGGATATACTGTAGGGTTTAGGGTGTCGGGTGAAGGGTTTAGGGTTCAGGGTGGCCCTAAAAAACAAGAGTAAGAGTTCAGCCTCCTTTTGGGTCTAGTCGATTTATAAGATGAGTATCTTGAAGGTCCATCTGGGTATACCCTAAGCCCTAAGCCCTAAACCCTCAAAAGCCAAAACCCCCAAACCCCTAAACCCTAATATGGTATGTAATTGGGTCCCAAGAGGGCTTCCACATCTGGGGGAACTTCAGGGGCTTGATGGCATGCCTGTATCCACACGGACCGGTTAAGGGTTTTAGGGCCTAGGGCTCAGGTTTTAGGTTTAAGGTTTTAGCGTTTCAGGGTTTTGAGGTTTAGGGGTTTAGGGTTTGAGGGTTTGGGGTGAAAACCCGAACCGGGACGAAAGGAAGCGTTCGCCCTGAAACAAGGTTCCTTTGTTGGTCGAAAATCCTCTACTTGCTCCGCCATAGTGGAAGTACATGCTCCTTGGCCCCTAAAACTTAGACTCTAAACCCTAAACCGTTAGGGCAGGGGTGTGGTCACTTTGACAGAGGGATATGCAGGGATTCCCACTTTGGCATTCACGGCACGTGATCTGGGAGTTTCTCAAACATTGGGCTTAGGGTGTGGTTTAGGGTTTACGATTTCGGATTTAGAGCTCATGGCTTAGTTTAGGGCTCGGAGTTTAGGATTTAGCTTATGGTTTCAGATTTAGGGCAAGCCCTAGTTGAGGGCTCAGGGTTCAGGATTTAGAGTTTAGGGCATAGGAAATAGGACCGCAATAACCCTACAATCTATAGTCTCTATTTGTCCCTCGGGTTCCCAAGAAGCCTCGCAACCTGGACCAACTACAGCGACCTCACCCCATGAGGGTGTAGGGCTGAGAGGTTGAGGGTTAAGGTCCTGCTTTCCGAATGGCCAGTGTAATCGTTCATAAAGGGAGAAGATGCATAGACGCCCCGCCTGTCAAATCCTGGGTTCGTAAGAGCATCTGGGCCCAAAAAATATGTAGAGCAATGGTCTGGCATAGTGCTTTTGTGTTTTTTTGCGTCAGGGTTTTACCGACATCAGCGTTTTCAGAGCTTAGGGCTTCTTGTGGTGAGGAAAATTTTACTTCAGATTTTGAATTGGATCGTGTACGGGTTTGCAGGTGGTAATGCTGCGGGGAATCGTGTACCCTGGTGTAGGAGCCATCTGCAATTCCCATGTCATGTCCATTTCTCCATCTGATTCTCCATTCTTGGGGCTTTAGGGGAATGACTTAAGCCCCATAGGGAACCTGAAGCCACCCATAGAGTTGGCTTCAGGTTTGGGTTTCGGTCTTAGCTTGCATGTATCTTGGATTGCAACTCCGCGAGGTGTGCGTGACTTATGGGAGTTTAGGGTTTAGGGTGGACTATCCTAAACCCTAAACGCTATAAAACACATATGCAGACCATTCCCAATCTCCTAAACCCTACCCCTCAACCCCCTTCACCACACACCTACACCCCAAGCTCTCATTTTCGGCTAGCATGTAAAGCCTGATCTCTAACTCCCCAGACCCGATCCAACTGATAACAGTAATCCTCGAAAAACGAGGATGAACAGGAATTTGGCTCAAAAATCTTCCTTTCTATAGATACTTTGGGGACCCACTGTTACACAACTACAGAGGCCCTAAGACTTACCCTAAGGCCTAAACCCTCAACCATCAACCAAGACTGGTCCCAGAATGCTTGTGTGATTGTAGTATAGAGCGGTCCATCCTGACCTTTTAGCCCCTTTACTTTTTGAGAAAACTCCTTAAAGGGGGGGGTTATGAAGGGGATTATGTAGGGGAGCTTTAGGGGGGGTTATTAAGGGGGATGCTAGTAGTTTAGGTTATAGACCACCTGGCATTTGGGTACTTGTAGACCTTTAGCGTTGCGGCCCTAGTGGAAATCTACAACGAAATTCATTCATTTGTCCTCCTAAACGCTAAGCACTTTCTGGTTCAGTGTCTTAGGGTTTGGAGTTTTACAGGCGCGTAGGATTCTGTACATGTCTGAAGATTTGGGCTTCTTTCTATTTTTTAAAAACCAGCTGCTTGTTTCTTCATGGGGGAAAGGGGCTACTTCTTTCAATGATTTCAAAAACAACTCCTTAGATCTTCTTAGTTCTTCCTGGGTGAAAAGGGTCATTTTTTCCAGGCGTTGGAGTGCGCAGGGGCAGAGGGTCGATGTGTTTGCGGCTTGGGGTTGTGTGTTCAGGGCTGGGTTTGGGGTTCAAGGTTCAGGGTTCAGAGTTTACGGCGCGGGGCCAGATTGCATGGGCGGTTGCGGGACTCCAGACTTTGAGTTTGACAAGTGTTGAGGTTTGGAATCTGGTGGTGCAAGCTTTACTTGAGTTGCATTGGGCATGTGGAGTCAGGGTTGCCGCCCGGTTCCGCATATTGTGCTGATAACTGTCCCCAATCTGTGTACCTAGATTGGAGGCATTCTGTTAGTAAGGTTGGGGTTAACTAGTTGTCCATGAAATGTGGCATCAAGGGGTTTGGTCACGTAGAATGTTTGCTCAATCGAAGTTTAAGTTAGGGGTGTTTTTTATGTTTGCCACTGTCAAGGCCTATGTTGTAAAGAGCTTAGGTCTTGCAATGCGCACGGCCGGCCCTAAGGTTGGCCTTTGTGCACCCAGAGAGCAGATGTTTCGTTGGTTTAGAGCAATATGGTAATTTCGGCCAAGATAGACCCCCTCAAGTGGGTCAATTCCAATGTAGATCCCAAAATACTTAAATCGTCATTAAAAGAAGCTCCAAGAAGGGAATATCGAAGAGAATATATAGGGACCCCCCAATCTTCAAAAGCCCCAAATAATTGAGGGGAATCCTAAAGCTTAAACCAACACGCAAATGAAAACGATCTTTGTCTTTGTGCCGCAGAAGCGCAAGGCTATGATATGCTCATGAATGTTATTGGCACCTTGGCTTTGTTTAGTTCGGGATTAGTTTTTTAGCAGTTAGGAGTTTATGGGTTTATAGTTTATGAAGGGTTTCAGACCCCTGGCTTTGGGGATCCTTTGAAGGAACCCTAGGCAAATAAATTGGTTCATATAGGTCCGATGTAAGGGTCATATGAGCTGTAGTCTAGACTCCTAGTATCCCCCGTAATACTCCGCTATATAATCCCCCAGTTTAGACCTTCAACCCTGAATCCTAAGCCCCAAAACCTAACCCTATATATTCCCCCTGGAGTTTCCCTAAACCCAATCCTAACCCTAACCCCATATATTTCCCCTTGCGGGACACCTTCTAGTGTACGACCTCATATAAGGGCGCAACCTTGAAACTCTTGGGGTTTAGCGTTTACGGGTTTACGGTTTTAGGGTTCAAGGGTCTAGGGTTTAATAGGGTTTAGGGTTTAAGGCTTTAAGGCTTATAGGGTTTAGGGTAAGCCATTTTCTATCTACTTAAGGGGAATTATAAGTTTGGGGGGCATTACCTTCTGATTGCCAGAAGCTTCCAGAACCTATCATGATTAATTTTTGGCTCGCCGAGTAACCTGCTGAAATTTATGGGCCTAAATAGTTACCAATATTATGGTTCCGTATTCCTTACATAATTATGGTCTATGGTACCTCAAATGGACCTCGAAAAAGATATTGGTAACTATTTAGGCCCCTGTAGTACGGCTTTCCTTCCTATGATGACAAATCTAACTATCTTGAAGCTTCTTGGGACTTAGCTGGGACCTTAGACCCTTAACCCTGTCGGATTCCTTTTTACTTGTATCATAGGTACCGAAGGGTTAACCCTTAGTAGGGGTCCTAAGTGCGTAGAAAAGCGGGCGGCAGCAGTAGCAGCAGCAATCGGACATCACCGCGATCCTTCTCCTATGTTGAGTATGATACCAACACATTTAGGCCCCTAACCCTAAACCCTTAACCCTAAACCCTAAACCCTTCCACCTCTGAAGGCATCATGGCGCTCATGCCTTTGTTGTGCACAGTCCAGCTGGTCCAGATCGCCACTTTTCTGAAATTATGCCTTCCCAGTGGTTTTACCCTCAACTCTAAACCCTGAACCCTAACCCCAAACCCTAAACCTAAGCCCGTGACTTGTAGGGCTTAGGGTTTGGATTTGGAGTTGTGAGCTTTTTGGCATGAAAAGCATAGGGCCCGGTCCAGACGGGCACGCCCATTTACTTTGAGAAGATTCCCAGCCCAAACGCCAAGCCTTGGTCTTAACTCGGGCCTGTATATTCTAGGGTTTAGGATCATAGGATTATAGGCTTATAGGATTATAGGCTTATAGGGTTATAAGGTTTAGGATTATGGGCTTATAGGATTATCGGGTTTAGGATTATAGGATTGTAGGATTATAGGGTTCAGGTTAATAGGGTTATAGGATTGTAGGATTATAGGCTTACAGGGTTTGGGATTATAGGCTTATAGGCTTATAGGGTTTAGGGTTATTTGATTGAAGGATTATAGGCTTATAGGCTTATAGGGTGGTTGGATGTTGACTCCAAACCGCCGAAGCCAAATTCCGCCTCGGCTATACGTAATTCGTAACACTCTATGCCTAAAGCCCCAACCCGAATCCCCGGTTTAGGGTTTAGGATTACGGGTTTAGGGTTTAGGGTTTAGGATTAAGGGTTTAGGGTTAAGGATTACAGTCCCCCTTAAGTAGATAGACTGTGGGATATATGGGGATCTTGTTATAATGTACCAGGTGCCATATTCGATCTACTTAAGAGGGACTATAAGGGTTGAGGGTTTAGGTCGCAATTCCTGGCCCCAAGCCCGAAACCAGTGTTTATTAACCCCTTACGCCATACGCTATAAAGTCTGAATAAGCCCCTGAGTCCAAACCAAAAGCGTTTGCCTCTTTTGAACATGGACATTTCGCAACACAATCCTACGTAGCTCAGAATTCCCGTAATAATCCCATATATCCATAGGGTCCGTTAGTGTACCCTGATTTTGAGAACCCCCCCCCCCAGACTCAGCAGGCCTATTTTACGCCTGCGGTCTTCTTCAGAGGGTCATCTCGGGGCCAATGAGTTTGAGTAAGTCCTAAACGCTAGGTGGACCCCCCACCCAGTAATAGTGACCATAAGGGATAATAGGAATTTCATGGGCGAGAGCTGACTCTGGTGACCTAAAAATGTCACCTTCCATGGCGAAGCGCAAGGGAGCTCTTGTTTCACTAGCAGCAGAAAATGTAAGCTGTCTGATCAAGCTGATGCAACATGCGAGCTGCAAAGCCCTAAAGGCTCCTATACATTGCCCTCGTGAGCCATCTTGAGGCTACAGCACAGATCAGCCATTTCCTGCACTCCTCCTTGATCCTGTCCTTCGGACAAGGATCACAAGAAGATTGATTCGTTGTGCTGGAGCTCTCT
>CAJNIZ010007537.1:1246-15987 GCA_905231905.1 Symbiodinium pilosum
CCCCTATATGAGCTATAGTCTAAACTCCCTAAAGGTGGGTTATATAGGGTAATATATAGGGGACTATTTTAGGGGTTACTAAGGGGGATACTAGAAGTTTAGACTATAGCTCATATGGGTGGCTGTCAAAATTATGGTCCCTTTTTGGGATACCCTAAATATAGGGATTATAGGGACTATATTGGGGTTCTATGGGGATAATGGAAAAGAAAATGGAACCTACTATATTGGGGTTATATATACCCTATTAGTCCCTTTTTGGGTACCCTAAATATTAGGGGCCGTATTATAATAGGGACCCAAAAAGGGACCATAATTTTGACAACCACCCATCTGGAGGTTTACATAGCAGGAGTGAGTGGCGCTTCAAGCTCATCAGGGTTCGGGGTTCAAGGTCTATTGGTTTTGGGGGGTTTGAAGAATTTGTTGAACTTCAAGAACGTCGAGATTCAGTGGAGATCATGCTAGAATTTCTTCGCCTGCATGCAGAAGATATCTAGGGTGAGAGCATGCCTTGCCTAGCCTTCCGTCGCGCTCCTCAAGGGCAATGGATCCCATAAATAAGATCGCCTACAATCATCCCCAAAGAAACATGCCTCTCTTCCCTACTACTGCGCACCAGTAGGTAAACATAGGTAAACTCACTTCTGTAGCCAATGTGCCTCAAGTCTCCAGAACGCAAGCATCTGAAACTCAGGATCCTCAACCGCTTACCTACTGAACGGGACCATTCTGGGGATCCCAAGCAGGAAACCCCAAGAATTTAGTAAGAATATAGTAGGAATTTAAAGACCTGGCAGGTATTCGTATGTTGCCTGTCTTGGGGTTGCCATGAAAGTTCCTGTATTACTACTAGGGAAGAACTATATAGTCGCATTTAAAAAACTCCCTTCTTCCCGACTTACCACCAGCAAAGCTACGGAAGTTGAAGCTATCTACGGGTGGGTAGCTATCAGGGGGATCGTCTCCATAATTCCCTAAACCCTATAGTCCCCCTTAAGTAGATAGAATGTGGCTTTGGGTAAATCATAACAAGATTCCCATATATCCCCTTTCAGGTCGAAGGTTGAATTCATGGGGCATGGGCCCTTAACCCTGCGATCCTTCTATACCTGCTAGATACCCTATATGTACCTTCAAGGGTCCCTAGAATCCCCCTAAAAGGCATCAGGGCCCATATTAGGGGCCCATACTACTAACCTCAAAGATCAGGAGTGCTTGTAAGATATCCACCTGCAGCAGGAAGCAGCTACATCTAAGGGCTGGGTCTACGACGCACCAAAATTAAATCCTACCCTGTCCCCGCCTCACAGACCCTGCATATCCCCTGTGAGAAACGCCGTTCGAACCCTAACCCCTACACCCCAATCCCCAGACTCAAAATCCCCAAACTGTATGACATTATGTTTTATCCCCCTGCTCCTCCGATGCCTTTGATGCACTGATCATCCTCATCGGGTGCTTCCAATCAGTAAGAGGGTCTTCATGAGGGGAGGTGGCTTAATTCCCTAAATGTCCGGGTATATGCGTCCGTATAGCCCCCATACGCCTGACTTGCAAGGACTTGGCTTCAACGCATGAGTTGAGGGTCGGGGCTTTAAGGGGATCCCCACGGTACCCCATTCTTAGTGCTTAGGAGTCTCCATAGTCGGGGTCTACAATGGAGCCCCATTTTGGGCCCCCATGTAGACCCCGGACATATCTGGCCGAGGGCTGCGGATTGAGGGTTAGGTTTTACGTTTGCAACCTGAAGATCCTAAACTTCAGGATCTTCAGGGCATTTATTGTTTGTACTTGGGGTTGAGGGTTAGATTAAAGCTTTACAGCACTTACAGGTTTCAACTTTAGCTATACAACTCAAACACAATGCTTTACAAGGGTCATGCGGGGGGGGGGACTCTGCTGCTGGGTCTGAGAGAATTTGACTGTATGCGTATGAATCTACGCCTGGACTGAAATTACAAGCTAGGCTTGCCTCGCTCATACATTCCCTAAACCCTAAACCCCAACACTAACCCCTGAACCCTAAACCCTAAACCCAAGCTAAAAAAAGGCGCCGGGACGGTGAGTTCAGGTTTCAGAGGGAAATGTCTTCCTAGAGTAATGGGTTGCACTTAGACCCCAACCCCAAACTGAGGGGTTACAATGGTACACCCCCCAAATGTACCGTACCCCGCCCCTCCGCTTCAAGGAGCTCATAAGGACTATATAGGGCTTAATGGGGCCTGATGGAATTCCAAATCTGGGAGGGTACCTTTAGGGGTACTATTATAATCCTTTACAAACCGTATGAAGCCCCAACAAACAGAATTCCAAAGAGCTACATATAAGCCATGATCTAAACTCCTAGGCAGTATCCCCCTTGATAACCCCTATAACACTCCCCTATATAACCCTCCAAGTTGAGACTATAGCTAATAGGGGGGTTATCAGAAGGAATGCTCCCCGTTGCGGTCCAACATGAAAAACGAAGCCCTACTCTGCGCAGCTTCCAGACCTATCAGCCTCACTTAATGGTTTTGGGTTTAGGGTTTAGGGTTTTAGGGTTTAGGGGTTTAGGGGTTAGGGGTTTAGGGGTTTAGGGTTTTGGGTTTTGGGCTTCAGGTTGATGGTTTAAGGTTTACGGTTTTAGCAAAACCCTGGGTCCTCGCCCGTCATGCAACCGAAACCGCTCCAGCCGTGGTAGTGATCGATGCCCTTGCCTGCACCAGGGTCTCGAAAATGGGAGGGCAGGTGTGAACCCCAAACCCCTAAACCCTAAACCCTAAACCTGAAAGGAGCCTAATTTGAGTTTTCAGGCTAGCGAGGTGATAGAGATTTAGGCCTTGGGCGGGGACAACTCGATGCTAGTGCTCATGAATCAGCCTTTCAGATCTGCTCCCAACGGCTCGCTTAACACATACTTGGAGGGTCAGGGGGATTTAGTAAGTGGGTTAGTAACCCCCTATAACCCATGTAGTAAGCCTAATTATCCCCATTATCAATCCACTTACCAAGTCCCCCTGACCCTCCAGGTAAGCAGTCATAGCTGCGGTAAGATTGGCGGCAGCCCCTGCAGTAGCAGCAGTTGAAGAAGCCATAGTCCAGATAGCTGTGCCAATGAAGGCAAGCATGGGTATGGGAACAGGTCGAAAGACAAGAAGAGAATGAGAAGGGACAGTCGAAACAAGGGATAGGATGAAGAAGAAAAACGGAAAAAGGCATCCTGGCGACAATTGGTAGTAAACAAACAATTTATATGACCAATGGCTGCGATAGAGTAAAAGGCGCGGATACCCTGATTTCACATCCTTCATGCGAGCCTGAGTACGCAGCATAACCACAAAACCACTGCACTGCAAGGCTTTCAGCCCCTTATCAGCTCCCTTTAGTCCTCGTCCAACTCCCTACCAAACTAAAGTGCTCTCACCCCAAAACCCTAAACCCTATATAACCCCTATATAACCCCTACATCTCCTTTCCCAACGCCCTCAAGCCTAAAACCCCAAACCCCCCAGAGGAGAAGCCCAAGCTACCCCAGTCGAACAGGCCGGCTGCAAGGAGCCTAGACTGGGTTTTCGATGCTTCGATTCGGATTTGGGAGGTTTCCAAAAATTATGGGTACCTTTTTTGGGGGTCCCCATAATAAGGATTATAGTATATTGGGGTCTATATTGGGGTCCCCTTATTTTGGGAAACTACCTTTCAGCGGGTGTACGCATGAGGGTGTAGGGTAAGGTTGTGCGGTTGCTAGGTTTGCAATAAACAGTCTTGGGTTTGGGGGGTTGCTGTGGATCTGAATTGGATTCTAAAGAGATTAGCATGGCGTTGGAATTGAAGTTTACGGTCTAGGGCTTAGGTCTCATCAGAGTGGCATACTATTGGACGACTACGCAAATACTTCGGCAGGCAAGTTAATTATAGCTTGTTTTGAAAGTCTAGTCAGTGATTTACCATAAGCCCCCTAGCACCATTTCCAATAGGTTTTCTAAGTCTACAAATCATGCTTCCAAACAGGCTAGAACCACAGAGACTAAGGTGATCTTCGGCAGTATCTTCGGCAGTACGCGCCTCCAAGTATTCCTAAACCCTAAACCCTAAGTCCTTGCTACAGAGACCTCCGCCCAACCATGAGATTGTCAGACCCTCTGCTTGTACCACTTTTGATACTAAAAATCCTGCATGACCTTGATGTACCAAAATACCATAATTCCTGAGGTATGAAGTATTCGAGGTCATGCAGGATTTTAAGTATCCACTGTATCATTGCTTTGGAGCCTCCACTGCATTTAGGGTTTCAGGCTTCTAAGGTTTAGCATCTAGAATTCAGGATGTGCAAGGGGAGGTCTGCAGAAAAGGGCTTACTGTTAAAGATGAAGGTGTAGGGTTTAGGGGTCCCCTGCTGGATTTAGGGTTTAGTGTTTTAGGGTGTTATGGTTTCTGGCTTTAAGGCTTAGGGTAGAAAAGGGCTCACTGTTGAAGATTTGGGGGATAGCTCAGGGATGGAGGTTTCCAAAGTAGGGGCTAGGGGATATAGAGGGTGATGTAGGGATATAACGGGTTATATAAGGATATGTCTGGTTTACGGTTTAGGGATTAGGATTTAGGGCTCAGGGTTTCCAAAAATTAGGGCCGCCATTGTGGGAGTCCCCATAATAGCGGTTATAGTATTTGGAGGTCTAGATTGGGGTCCCCTCATTTTGAGAAACTACATGTACCGGATCAGGCATGGTCTACAGAGGGCACTATCTGCGGAGAGTGGGATAGACAGTGTTTTGAGCTGAAGTTTTGGAGTTTCAGTAGAACAAAGGTCTGTGCCAAATTATGTGCCCACAGGCATCTACACAAAGTCCTTGCCAATACTGACGGCCATATTGGGGACAGCGACTGGTATAGGCTGGTGAGCTCATCTGTCAGTCGCTCCTAGGGCTTAAACTTACCCGAAACCCTAAACCCTCCCAAACCCTAGGGGCTATGTCTGACTTGGGGCCTGATTCCGTCTACATGCCATATCTTCCCTGCCATGATCCATGAAGGATTTCCCCAAGGAGACCTGCAAGGAACTGAAGGTTACTAAAGCTAAATGAGCTATAGTCTAAACTCCTAGTATCCCCCTTAATAACCCCTATAATAGTTTTGACTATAGCTGAAATGAGTAGGAATCCTTTGGCAAGGCACCCCCAGAAGCCGCATGCGCCATGCACAGCACTTGCATCCACAGGGTCGTCAATCTTGCACTTCACCTGGCGAGGGCTTTCGTCTCAAGTAGAAGCACCCCTGTCCATACGAACTTTGTCTAAACTCCTAGCATCCCCCTTTATCAGCCACATGAAGCTCCCCTATCTACTCCCCTATATAACCCCTCCTTCAAGGAGTTTAAACCCTAAACCCTAAACCCTACATATCCCTACATAACCCTATAAATTTCCTTATATAACCCCCCTCTTTAAAGAATTTAGACTATAGCTCATATGACCCAGATTGTTGATGCCATCCGCTTAGGGCTCAGGTCCTCAAAGTTCAGGCTGATTTGCCTGACTTGAAGGAGCCACCGCCGGTCAAAAGGGTTTATACAGAGTTTATTTAGGGGTTCTATAGGGGTTATATAGAGATAATGGAAAAGAAAATGGATACTACTATAGGCTTATAGGGATTCTGTTGAAGTATGCAGGCTGCGATTGGTGCAATTTGATCTTACCATGCTGGCTGTAGACACATAAAGCCTCAACTGTCAGTCCAACGGCCCACCCTAAACCTAAGCCATACACCCTAAACCCTAAAGCCCTAAACCCTACAGCCCTAAACCCCAAACCCTAACCTCAGGGCAAAAGAATATCACTCCTTGACCCTGTAACCTGTTCACCCATTGAACACCAAACCCTAACCCTGGCGCACCAGGAGCATGTGGGCCGCTTGGTAGAAGAAGGCACCAATGAAGCCAGTAAGCACCGCACTTCCACACTCCTCAGAAAGTTAAGAGAGATCGAAATCCAACACCCTGACATCTGGCGTAAATAAAATTGCAAATGGTTTCTAGGACTTGCTCCTGTTTTCTAGCTTGGGCTTGGTCATTGGTGTCCGTGTGTAAAAGATATGAAACATCTCCTTGTCACCCTGCCGGCAGACCTTCGGCCTAGACCGATGGCATAGTAAAGCAACCCTCTCCCGAAATCACCCCTGCCTCTGCAGCACATGTTATCATTGGTCAACTTTCAGCATCAAAAGGGTTGTTCTCAAAATTATGAGCCCGTTTTTGGCTATAGATTATATTTTGGCACCTAATATCTAGGGGTACCACAGTGGGACCCTAATTTCGGTAACTACCCATACGGTATTAACAAGAGAGGTGTATGTCGTATAGGACTAGCTGACACATTGTCAGCAACCAAGACTTGGACGCGTTGAGAGCATGGCTCCTAGTTGATGCAGTATACCTTAGGTGGACCCCCACCAGGCAACAGTGACTATGAGGGATAACGGTAATTATGCTAGGCACTGTTAAATTCCCACGGTATTATACCACTATCACAGTAGGGAGTCCTCCTAAAATAACCGTGCCATCACTCTACCGCCATCTACTGCCCACGAATAGTTAAATTGTACCCCATATGGTAGTTTCCCAAAATGGGTTGACCCCAATATAGAACTCAAAATACGATGATCCTCATTATAAAGGCCCCCTAAAAAGGTACCCCTAACTTTGGGTAACCCTATACCCTAAACACTAGTTTCCATGCTCTTTTCCATTCTCCCTTTATCACCCCTATACTACCCCCCATACAACCCTATAGACTCCCTACAGAACCCCATATACAAACATAGGCCTTAGCCGCGCCATGCGCCAAAAAAACAAGTCATGTGAGGGGCAGCTCGAGATCTGAGCGCTACTGAAAACCAATGATGATACGCATAGGGTTTAGGGTTTAGGGTCCTTAGAGGTTTCGGGTTTAGGGTGTAGGGTTTAGGGTTTAGGCTTTAGGGTTTAGGGTGTGGTAAGTTCAGAACAGGGCAAAAATCCCAGAAACGTAGCTAACGTATGAGGATTCTGACACGTAACGTAGGACACCTGCCCCAAGAAGGACCTCTTGTTGACGAAAAACTTCCATGTAGTCAAAGTGTCCATGTTTCCACAGCCAGCTGTGATGGACACTAGCCCAGCAAGAATTCCGTTGCAGAGGGCGCCGACGTCATACTTGTGGGTGAGGATATACTGCAGCATGAAGACCTAGCAAAGGTTCAAGTGCAGGGACTGTATGAGGTTTCTCGAAGCCTCGCGATTTTTCTGCGTTCTTCTGGCTCATGGGCTCCTGTTGTAAGTTAAACCCCAAACCCGAAGCCGCGAATGTGTATGCAGGGGGGGGGCGGGGGGGAGGCCGATCTGATGCTCAATTACAAACACCTGAGCGAACGCATCACAGTTGTCGGAAGTCCCTACAAATGGCCTGGAAGCAAGGATCCGCAGCCCCGCCAGCCGTTCGGCTGTTTTCTTCTTTAGGCTAGGGACTGCCATGTGTTGTAACACAAAGCCTTCTAAAGGAATACGCTTCCCATATAGTAGGTACAGTGCCCACTTGAAGCATAGGGCTTGAAGCTTCAGGATTGGGAGCCTGGAAAAGGCAATGGCAAATTTAAGAACCACCACGACGTTGCACCCTTAACCCTGTGACCTAGCTGCTAAAATACTGAACTGTTGAAAGCAAGAACACGCTGCACCCTAAATCCGCTACACCTTTCTAAAGCCTGAGCCTGTCATAAATCCTAAAGTCAATACTCCAGCCTGTGTTGAAAACCCGAGGAACCCGGAACCTGGATCCTCGTCTTCTAGGTGGTGAGTGTACAGGGTCAGAAAGGCGTCTACAGCACCCTTGCTCACGAAAAGGAGGGAACACCGGAACAGGCTAATCCTGAGACTTAGTCCGGGTAACCCTCTAACACCCAGTGCATACCCGCTAGCAGAGCGAGGCACAGAGGATCGATAAAAAGATTGAGAACACTCAGAGCTAGAAGACAAACCCCAGGTCATAGACAGTGGAACTAAATCCTTCCCGCTGTTTCCATGATTTTGATGCCGCCCGTGACTTGTGGGGTTCAGCTGCTTCTGACGGTCGTTAAACTTGCATAAACGCTATCATTGTTGTGACCGTGTCGCCTTAGGGAATATGGGAAGACACTATACAGAGCTTGTATGGCGATTATGTTCCCTTATTCCCTACTAAGAACCAGTAAGCCAAACTGTGTATCAACATCTTAGATGCAAGGGCACCTGCAGGCAAATAGCCTTGCAATGCCCGCCAGCCAAACCCCATGAAGTCGTATACTACGGCGAGTACTGAAAATCATGCATGACCCCAACTAGCCTAAGATTTTGGGAATTGTGGTACTATAGTATACTCAGGTCATGCAGGAGTTTTTGGATCAACAATCTTGAAAGTAACTGCAAATCGGGACATTGTGTTGATACCCTTGAGCTACAATCTCAACGTCGTAAGGGTCTAGGGTTTATCATCACTACCCTCCTTTTTTTCTACCCCCGCTAGGTTCCCCTTTAGTTAACCTTAATTAAGCCTAATTATCCTGAAATATCCTGAATAACCTTCATTAAGGGGGAAACTAGGGGGTGTAGTATAGGGGGTTACTAGGGGAACCCATGAGTTTAGGATTTATGTTAATCGTCTCCGGCCTCGGACCCTCAATCCAAATTTTTACACCCACCCGGACCCTTTTTAAACTCTGGCCCCTGTTGCGGTCCCGTTCACCTCATGCTGTAGGATGTCCTAGGCCCTGAACCCTGAACCCTAAACCCTAAACCCTGGCCCTGCACCCTGTACCTTTCATAAGCTACCCCTGCCAGATGAGTTCTCTCCACCACATATTTAGCCCAGTTGCTGAGATGCCGCATGTGGCCGCAGAGAGCCTAGATCGAGTGAATAAACGGTTTGCTGGTAAGCGCCTTAAATCAAGGTACCATAATATCAGTATATGATAAATAATCGGGTTTCCTTATTATGGTAACTTAACTTATTATAATTGTACCTTGACAGCAGCCCAGATAAGCGCGAGTGAAATCTTTGTGGCTTGCCAGGTAAGGGCCGGGAGGTTTTGCACGTGAGGTCGAGGGTTGAAGGTTCAGAGCTTCAGGGTTCGCGGGTGTAGGGTCTTGGGTTCGCTCTGCGACGATGGTTCTCCGACAAGGGGCTGTTGTCAACCGCGGCTGCTTCTGCTCAGCTCCGGGCTTTGGGAATGGGGGGTAGTAATGTTTGTAACAAACGCTTCTGGAAGGCGTCGCTTGGCGACAAAACGCCGGCCAATTTTCTTCTCCTGCATTCTACAGGTGATTGATTGTGTAGTGGAAAAAGCACAATGCTGACGTGTGGGCAATTTCCTTTGTGTGTCAGGTCACATGCTCCGCGATCTCTCAGATGGCCCGAAAGTCTCCGCAGAACTTTCCAAGAAAAAGCACGCTGGATTTGCACGGTTTGTTCGTGCAAAGCTCTGCGGAGGCTTTCAGTCCAAATGAGGGGTCACGAAAGCATGTGGCCTGCAACTATCGGCACTGTGCTTTATCCGATACATACTCAATCACCTGTAAAACGCAGGGCTTTGGCATTTTCAAAAGAAAGTTGGCCAGTGTTTTGTGGCCGGTGCGTGATGCGTACGCGGCGCAAGCCTTCAAAGAACCCGCTCTGGGCCGGCGAAAGATTGACGGTCCAAAACACGAGTGTCACTTTCCCCTGCGCTTTACCGTGCGTTCACCGATTCCCTAGGAATCTACACACGAAACACCCTTCCCATCAAAGCAGCATTTTGTGCAAAAGGCAGTTTCCCATAGCAAAACATGGATTTCTGTATAATTCCCCTCAGGGTATTGTACTTTTCAATCATTACCGCACTCGTGCGCGAAGTCAAGATTCGCGCTCCGCAATACATGCAGCAATTGCACTCCTTCGTTTTAACTGAGGCCCCCGAAATACGGTAAATAATAAGACTTCGCGCTGGTTGACATGACTTGCTATCCATGACCCCGCTTTGCCTTCCAAGAACCTCCATTGCGAAGCATTTGGGTTTTGGGCTAGGGCTGACGGTAGACCAGTGTGGGGCGTCTATGTAATACCACGTCATGACTCAATCCTGACCCGTTTTTTGTCGTATGATTCCCAACCAAGGTGCTCCAACCATTACAAATTGGGTGCTACACTTGGTTTGGGGCTGATGCCGCCTGTATGATTACAAACACCATTCTTGAGGCGGTCCAGTTTGTGAATGGGAAACTACTACAACCTCCCCACCGCAATAAGGTTAAACAGGCAACCTTCTGTTGCTTCTATTTCTGCTCCACCCTGTTCCTGAAAGCAAGTCAGGGCTTGCATTCATCAACAAGGTCTTAGTAGAGCCCCTTGAGAAACCTAGACGTTAACGGATCGAACAGCCGAGACCTCAGGCCGAGAGACGTGGTGTTCATGGCTACTTGCGCTGCCAATGCACCCATCTCCTGCCAGAATGTCAGTGTTGACCCTGAACTCTGTCTAGTACTACTAGAAATGATAATAGGAATAGAGCATGTGATTAATTTTGAGAATGATAAAAATGATGATATATAGACTGGGCTTGAAGCTCAGAAGTCATGATTTGTATCCTTGTGGCTTCGGGGCCCTCATTTAAGCCACCAGAATGCTGGGGTGGGGGGCCTCTGCTGCAGGGCGTAGATGGATGCCGGGTTGAGTGTTTTTGCGCTTCTGATAGGTGCAGAAATGAGGACTAAGATTCGGGTAAGTTTGCACCTGGAGGAGGCCCAGCACGAGACTTGGCTTCCATGAAGTTTGTGTAATTGCCGGGGTGCGCTCATGCCCTGTGCACGTTGGGAAACCGTTACTGGCGAAGTTCTTAAGGATTCCTATATCTTCAAGCTTACAAGGTTGCGGTTTTCGGGTCTATGCTTCAGGTCTCGGTTCAAACCCTAAGCCCTAAACCCATTTGGGTTTAAGCTTTTCCATTGGCTAGCCATTTCGTCCTTGTCGTGCATCGAAAGCGTGGAGCCCGGGTTGAACCCGTACCTGTGGGGCTTGACGTTTAGGATTGGGCAGCGTGATCCCTGGGCTCAGACTAAAGGTCTAAGCCTCATACGTTGGGTTCAAGGCTCGCAACATGAAATCTAAGGCTTGGCGGTTAAGAGGGTCAACTTGGACACCTAGGCTTCGTTTCAACCTGGACGGTGTAATTACTATTGGGTCATCGCCACTCTTTTGTCAACCTGGCCATCCCCAAATGTTCTCCGCATCTTGGCCGCGCCTACATTCAAAGTATCAGAGTCCCCCTTGAGTAGATAGAATATGGACTTCTCCAAACCATACCAAGATCTCCAAATACCCCGTATTCTATCTACTTAAGGGGGACTCTTACCTCACTGTCCCAAGGTGGCCAGCGTCGTGACTGACCAACCCCCTGATCTCAAGACACTTCAATTAAAAAAGGAGTGGGCGAGTCAATCATTGATAACTATTTCCCTACATTATCCATATATACATATATATATATTTGTATATGAGCTATAGTCGGAACTCCTAGTATCCGCCTTAGTATCCCCTGTAGTAGTCCCCGATATAATCCCCTATATATAATGCCTTTAAGGAGTTTAGCCTATGGCTGATATTTGTACAGAAGAAAAGAAGCCTAAGCATCTGGAGCTCCGAACGCGTGACTGCAAGCTCGGCCCCTAATCCCTTAAATTAACAAGAACCCCAGAGAAAGCATGATCTAGTAAATTACAGTATATCATAGTATATTAGTTTGCAGCAGCCTTCAACAAGGAACGTCCGCGACAGGCCCTAACTCTCATACTCGATGAGGAATGGTTTTGCTTTTTGGATGCAAGGGTAGCTTCGTTACAGCCTTTGCTGGGGGCTCAACCCCAAAACACCAACCCCGATCCAAGCGCGACACCATCCGAACCACAGCGCGAAAGTCCCGAGGACAATCAGCGGGATGTTGTGATATTCGAACTCCTATGCAGACATGATCCAGCATGTGAAGCTCTATGAGACCCTAAGCCCTAAACCCTGTAAACCCTATAAACCCTATAAACCCTATAAGCCCTATAAACCCTGTAAACCCTGTCGACCCTAAACCCTAAACCCACAGCCCTGGCTGTGCAGAACATGATCCTTCGGCTTGGACATTCCGATCTCCGTCAGCACAAGATGCTCAGATCATGCTGAAAAATATGATTAGTGGGCTTAGGGTGTAGGGGTTAAGGTTTTGGGGTTTAGGGTTTAAGGTTTAAGGTTGTGGGGTTTAGGGTCTAGGGTCCAAATCCCATACCTGGCCCAGACGCCTTGGGGTCCTCATGCTATGAACCCCTCGAAGTCCCCAGAATTCTTCAAAGCTCTCTTATTTCGCAACGGCTCAAGCCCCGAGCTTATAAAGAAGATACCGCAGGGCTCCTCGTTTTCTATTATGGGATATTATCATACATGATAGCATATCATAATTTGTTATAGCATACTATGATATATCATAGTATATGATAGTATTATAGTATATCATAGTATACTACAACTTAAACAATGTGCCCGCTAAGCAAGTCTATTGCAAGTCTTAAGAATTGGCACCACCAAAACGTTGAACAACTCTTTTAAGTCGGCCAGAGCTGTGCTACGCCGATATTTCACTTCAGGCTCATCCTCAACCTTGGGTCAATCCCCCAAGGGTTTAGGGTTTAGGGTTACGGTTTAGGGTCTATAATGGGTACCACAAGGGATTATTGTAGGTATATTAAAACCTTATTAGCTCCAGGTTAAGGAGCTAGGACTGGGGGGATTGACCTCAAACAGCAACCCCTACCCTAAACCCTGAAGCCCTCAAACCCTAGACCCTTGAACCCTAAAGCATCAATCCCTTGACCCTAAACCCTTAAACCCTAAAACCACTAAAAACCCTAAAAACCCTAAAAACCCTAAAGGCCTAGAGGCCTAAAGCCCTAAAACACCCATCAAGCCTGAAACCCTAACGCCCTAAAACCCCAATCCCTAGACGCCAAACCCTTGCACCCTAAACCACCAAAGCCCTCAACCCCAAAACCCCAAGCCCTAAACCCATAAACTCTGAAATCCTAAACCCCTAAACCGTCCTCTGGGTTTTCGAAACGTCCCTTGCGAGGACCCAGGATGGCGGTGCCTGCAAGGCCGCAAACGCCTGGAGCTTCAGATGGGGTTTAGGGTTTAGGTTTTGGGGTTTAGGTTTTAGGTTTTAGGGTTTAGGTTTTAGGGTTTAGGTTTTAGGGTTTAAGTTTTCGGTTTTAGGGTTTAGGGTTTAGGGTTGAAGGTTTAGGTTTAGGGTTTGGGGTTTAGATTGTAGGGTTTAGGTTTTAGGGTGTAGGTTCAGGGTTTGGGGTTCAGATTGTAGCCTTTAGGGTTTAGGGTTTAGGGGTGTAGGGTTTGGGTTCTATAGGGTTCAATGGCGTCCTATGAAGTTTTAAGGAGGTTGGATCGGTTAATATGGGATCGCCTACAGGGTTGTTTCCATTAACGTACCCGGAGGTTTGCGTGATGTGTTGGTTGATGGCTCACGGCTTCGGGCTGATGCTTGGGGTCTACGGCTTCGGGTTTGAGAGGCGTGTGGAAATTGAATTTCGGGAATTGCTTGTCAACCCAACCTCCACAAGAACAGTGGCTTTAGGGTTTAGAGTAACATCCTCATCCCTATGATTCATACCTGAAATCTCCAGGCTTCTAGAAAGCAGATTGGACTATGCAAGCCATCCAAAGCCCGTGTGGGTTGTTCTCAACATTACAGGGCCCTTTTGGCTATAGAATCTATTACGGTACCGTACGTTTAGAGGTATCAAATCAAAATGGGAGCCTGAACCCTGAATACCCTAAACCCCACACCTCCAACGAGTCGTGATAAAGACGTGGAAGTTGCAAAAATGATATACAATGGGAACTGCGTTAACTAAGTTTTAGACCCAAACTTCATTCACAAGCTCAACCTTCGACTTCTTGCAAAACCCTTCCCGGCGCCTCCAGTGAAGTGAACCACACCCGATCCGGCAAAGTCCATGTATCCTGTGACAAGAGCTGCGTATTCCCAACACTTAACCCTAGACACTTCCAATGTAAACAAACCCTAGATATCCCCCTATCCCTGTACGCCCCTTTATACCCCAATACTACCCTTATATGTAACCCTGTATATGCCTATATACCCCTATATATTCTTATATACTTTCAAATCGCCTTAAATACCCCTAAATAGTCCCTACCTGCCCCCTTAAAATCTAAACACCGAGGTGACCATTATGTTGGGCGCGGACGCAACGCACTCCTGGCACTAACAGTGCCTTGCCATTTTATTGCTAGGGTTAAGGGGTTTGGGGTAGGCTTATGGTCCGTTGCTCCTGGGATTTTAGATTTGCTGAAAGCCTCCGTAGAATCTGATCCACCCTGAATGGTCCCCTGGTAGCCCTGAAATTGCTGGCAACATGTAGCAAGTATCACCAAACCCTAAACCCTACGTAAACCCTAAACCCTAAACTGGCCCTAAACCTTCAAACTTCAGTTTGAGACGTCCCCATCTGCTGCCTGTATAACTTGTAAACAGACGGCAAAAACGTAGCTTGCCTGGTGCTTAGTGGGCGGGGGCACTACTACAGGGGATTCTTTGGGACTACTATAGGGATCCCTTCCCTCATTTCCTCATATCACCACTACAATTTAGGGTTTAGGGTTTAGGGTTTAGGGGCTGTGAAAACTTGAGCCCTAAAACCC
>CAJNIZ010007538.1:0-15987 GCA_905231905.1 Symbiodinium pilosum
AAACCCTAAAACCTGAAACCTAGACCCGAAAACCTAAACCCGAAAACCTAAACCCTGAAGGCCTAAACCCGAAAACCTAAACCCTGCAACCCTAAACCCGACAATCTACAACCTAAACCCTAAAAACCCAGAACCCTAAACCCGAAACCCTCGAACCCAAACAAACTTATCCAAGGTCGGCCTCACAGCGTCAGACTTGCTGAGCATGCCCTGCATGCGCACCAGGTAGTCATCCAAGAGGTCCACACCTGTCCTCTCATGTAAGATTATATTGATAATATAAAATACGATACCCAAAAGGAGCATATCTTACTCTATATTGGGTACCCTAGCATCCCAAAATAAAATACTACGCTCATGAGCTTTATGCTTGCTTACAGGTGCTTGGTTGGGCATGGAGGAACGGTTTCTGCGACTATTCTGGGTATAAGGACCCATGAGATGATCTGGCTTAGGAAATTGAGATTTAGTAGCCTTGGGATCTTCCAGGAACCCAGCTCCCGAGGGCAGGATTCAAGGTGCAGGAGGTTGGTTTTGGGGGAGCATGCAATGCTCATAAACAGATTTGGCGCTTCTGTAATCTCTTACGTACACGTGGACCCCCCACCCAGCAATAGCGACCATAAGGGATAATGGGATTATGTTTGGGTCTTCTCATATTCCTATTAAGCCACTATTACAAGGTGGAGGGTCCTGATAAGTAATCTCACACCGGCTGCAGTCATAAATGGTAATTCCGGCCTACACTCGATACAGAGATTCTACCCTCCCAAAAACTGAAATGGAGCCCCCCAAACAGGCAGTAACAAAGACGCTTGCCCTTTTGGTAAGATGCTTTATAGCCTCCCATGATGGGATTCTACGATCAGTCCCTTAGCCTTCAATATCATTTAATCCTGGAGCTGTCGGGGCAAATGTTCCTTTCGCAACACAGGGTAGCTTAGGGACCAGGGATATGTAGGGATGTTCAGGGATAGGCAGCCCCTCTTTGGGAGTCTTTTGGGATTGTTTTGACTTTGACAAGCTCCTGTATTGGCATATTACGGTAATGGAATGGGCGCATAGCTCTGGACTAGAGGCACAAAGCTGGATCTCTGTATCACCTTGCAGGAGCCCTGAGCTAAAACCTAGCCTGTAAGACTCGGGTCCTTTCTTTGCCTTTGGTGCCGTACTCCCACCTGCAGGGCGACAAGAGCTTCCACCGAGCTACCAATTAGAGCTTCAGTAAGGAAAGGATATCCCAGAGCAGCTAGGCTTTCTTTAAAACCCCACGGAGCTTTTCAGTCTGCGTTACTGCATGCGGGATCCAGTCATAGACCAAGCATTTGGGTTTAGACTTTAGGGCTTAGGGGCTAAGGGAATGTATACATTGGGCCTACATTGGGGTCTGAGCTCTGATCTTTAGAGCTCAGGTCTTTGGGGGGTGGGGTGAGCTACAGCCGATATTCTTTTTATAATCAATCGACAGGGGTTCCTATTCAGGAATATATCAGGGACCATAGTACACTACCAAAAAAGACCTCTATGTCCGCCCTTAATGGTCTCCTGGTACACTACCAAAAAAGACCTCTATGTCCGCCCTTAATGGTCTCCTGGGTAGCCAGAACATTGACTGTAGCTCAGGTGGATCTCAGATCTTGCTTTCCAGGCGTCAGTCATCGAATAGCGGAGGGTGTGAGAAAGCTGCAAGCCACAATGGGCCTTTCCAGCCTTTAGTGAGCCTACCCGACGCCAGGCCCCACAGAATTAAACAGCAGAAAGGAAGTCCATAAACTCAAGCCCAGCCGAAAGTAGTGGCGATACACATGTCACATGACTGTCTAAGGCGATGTAAACCTAGTGGTGATGTGGATAGTACAAGTAGCAGCCATGATAGTAACCATGATCGCCAGACTCAAAAGCAAGGACGCGCGACCCGTAACCCACAAGAATTGCGCCACAGCTCGACGTACCACAGGCGAATCAAAGACACATGTTATACCCCTATAACTATAATACTCCCCTATATAATCCCCTATATGGGTGGTTGTCAGAATTATGGTCCCTTTTTGGATCCCTATTATACTACGGCACCTAATATTTAGGGTACCCCAAAAGGGATCATAATTTTGACCACCACCCATATGACCTCCTCTAAGAGCCCCTATAGTACTCCCCTATAGAATCCCCTATAAGGAGTGTAGCCTATAGCTCACATGGAGCCAACAAGATCCCATGCCACAGCCTTACCTGGTATTCAGCGACCCATGTCCAGGCTCTGGCCGCCTTTAAGTGAAAGGCGGTTTCAGGTTTAGGTTGGTTTCGGGCTTAGGGTTTAGGGCAGAGGGTTTAGGGTTTAGGGTTTGGGGCCTAGGGTTTAGGCTTTAGAGTTAGGTTTGAGGGTTTAGGGTTTGGGTTTTAGGGTTTAGGGCTGCGGGCAACTTGGAGAAAGGTGAGCAGGATTCAATGGAGCAGCGGGTAGAGTGACATAAGCGCATGAAGCACCAAACATAGTCTCAAAAGTCGCAACAAGTCTACCACGTTCCCCAGCGTTCAGGGGTAAGGATGGGCACATGGGGACAGGTTCTGAGTTGCGTCGACGACCCAGTTTCACTGCTCTTGCTCTCAACCAACCCCGCTCACAATGCCGAATCAAGCACTGCTTCTCGGCTTGAAGATCTTTTTCTGAGTTCGCTTGCAAGTCTTGTTTTGGATGTCCTTGCGAAAAGGAATCATAATGGCAATAAAATTCGTAATGATAGTAATAACATTAATACTAATAATAATAAGAAGAAGAAGACTATTAATGTAATAACAACAGTGAGAATGCAGAAAGGAACGTAAAAGTAATAGTATGAATAATAAGCCATGTTTGAGGGGGTCAGGCATTGTCAACTACTGCTAGGCTTGGGCTTTGTCTGTTGAAACGCCTGGCCCCACTTCGACTACCCGCCATGTGAGCTATAGTGGGATATTACACCCAATAAGTTACTATAATGGGTATATAGGGTTTAGGGCTTGGGCTTTAGGGCTATAATGGAATGGAAAAGAAAATGAACATGAAATTAAAAACTGGTGGTTTGTAGGATTCATATAATGTGAGCTATAGCCTAAATAAACTCGTAGCCTTCCCCTTTAATAACCCCTATACTACTCCCCTATGTAATCCCCTATATCACCCCCAAGGAGGTTAGACTATGGCTCATGTACCTAACAAATCCCAGGCACAGCTCTGGAACTGGAATGCGCGCTCCAACCTGGTCCAAGAGGGCAGCAACTACCGAAGAACACTTATAGTACTCCCCTGTACAATCCCCTATACAACCCCCTTGAGGAGTTTAGACTATAACAAATGTGGAGTGAGCGGTCTAAGCTTCAGTGGGTAGTGCTTTACTCTCAGCCCTAAACCCTAAGCCCTGTGGGCAAACACTTTGGAGGATGAATCTCAGAACTGTGCGAGGATCTCTGATGCAGAGAAACGTGTGCCTGATTGCAAGCTGATTCCACGAACCTAATGCTTATCCAACAGCTTCCAGCCCAGGCTAGATTCTCAAGGTTGTCAAAGGTTTGTAATCCAGAGCAAGGAGACCGGCAGCTTGAGCTCCAACATCTTCTAGCTAAGCCGTATACAGCCTGAGAGGCCGAGATACTGGCTGCTGAACAGTCCTAAACCACGCGCCCTGCACGGAGTCCTGCCTGTTCAAAGCAGTTGGACTGCAGCGTATTCAGAACCTCCGGGCCACCAATGGTTTGAGCGCTTAAGATTTTGGGGGTTAGGCCACGCTGAAGAAGTGACGAGCGAGCCCAGATGCCAAAGGATCGAGCCCGCCCACGCAATAGTTTCCATTTTTCCATTCTCCCTACAACTCCAATACATACCCTATAATCCCTACACAACCCTATATAATCCCTATAATCCCTGTATAGCTGTATAACCCATATATGATCCCTATAGTTTTCATTTTCTTGTCCATTCATTGAGGCAGGCGGCGAAAGACTCCGGGCCTTCGATCTTCTTGACCATGCCGCGAAGTGTCTGGCAAAAGTGGGAGATCTTGAAATGGGGGTTTCCCAAAATTAGGGTTACCGTTTTGGGGGTCTCCATACTAAAGGTTATAATATGTCAGAATCTATGTTGGGGTCGCCCTACTTGAGGAAACTACCAAATGGTTTGGGGTCTAGGTCAGAACCTTCCACTCTAACTTGCGGCCTGGCCATGGCAGTCGCTGGAAACCATTCTCCAGCTGGACTCTTTATGCACACTGCAAGTGGTGTTATGCAAGGTTCTCAAAAGGGATATGCGGCCCTAAACCCTAACCCTAAAACCCTAAACCCAGGGTTCACGCAGCGTAGGTTAGCATGATGCAGAACATGGGCCGCTCGGGAAAATCCTCTCTCGCTGTTGTGCCAACACTCGGTTATGCACGCTAGCGTTCATGCTAAAATGGCATCGACCTGCATGGATGAAATCCAGCCATGCGAGTCAGGGTTTGAGCGAGAGTAGTGCTTAAAGAATATGGAGCCAAATAGGTCTTGACACTGAAGATGACCTGAAAACTGGATATATGTCGGGGTGTAGCCGGATTATGTCATTCCGGGACCCGAGTATTTATTGTACCAATACTATACCCTCACAGCACTTTTGGTTGCTCAAGTATCTTATACCCCCCCTAAGCTACACAGACACTTGGTGTCAAGAGCGTACGCCCAACTATGTACAGGCATGTCGTGCGCCCCACAGATGCATTCAAAGTGCAAGATAAGATCGTTACCCTAAACCCTAAATCACGTTCAGGGGGTGTTTTCTATCTACGAACCTATTCTGCTTAGGGGACCTGCCTTAGTCGATCCAACTTCATCAACCCTGTCTTGGTCAAGCCGTAAACGAATTCTTGAAACCTGGAGGGCGCCAACTATTAATTGGGCATATGACCTAGTCACTAAGGGACCCTGGGTATATGGGGGTTTAGAAAGGGATTATGGGGGTCCTTGTTTGGGAATATATGGGATCAAATTCCATAGCCCTAGCATCCTGGAAGTCTAATACACCTCCAGGCCAGCAGCGCGAACACATTCTGAAAACCAATGAATGCTTCAGGGTTTAGGGTTTAGGGCCTTTGGGGTGGTTTAGGGTCTAGGGTCCTACATGGTTCGGACCCAACCCCTCGAAGACCGGCGGAAAACCCACTTAACGAACCTAAACCTTAAACCCCCTAAACCCTAAACCTTAAAGCCAGGAGCAGAAGAATTTAACCCACACCAGACCCAGAACCTAAAACCTCTAAAACAAGCAATGTTTCAATACTTAAAGTAGTTTCCATTCAACTCCTACACGGATTTCCCCTCTCCCTGCTACCCACCTAAACCCTACAGTGGCCTCCATGTTCTTTTCCATGCCTTAATTCCTAATGAGCCACACGTAAGTGCACTGGAGAGGTTGCCTCCAAAATCCCTAAACCCCGAACCACCATCCCCAAACCGTTCAACCCTAAACCCTTAAGCCCTGAAAGTCTTAAACCCCTTACCCCTTAATCCTTAAACACCTTAAGCCTAAACCTATGATCCTGCAAAAGCCTATAAGCCCTCAAACCCTAGACTCAAAACCTCAAAACCACGGTCCTAAACCTTTAACCCTGAATACCTTGAAGGCCTCACACCCGTAAAGCTGCAACCCTTAACCCTAAGACCTTGAAACTCTAAACCACTGACACCCTTAACCCAGGAAACCCTTAACCCTGAAACCCGAAGACCCCAAACCTGAACGCGTGAAGGAGCCGCCTCGAAATTCAGATCTTCAGCCCAGGCAAACGAGTCGACCAGAGCGCCACGGAGGAAGCAGCCGAGGAAGAGATTTTCCTGTAGGCTTGCGTAATTCTAGGATTAAGGGCTTGGGTTTCGGGTTTAGGGTTTAGGGTTTAAGGTTAAGGGTTTGGGTTTCGGGTTTCGGGTTAAGGGTTTGGGTTTAGGGTTAAGGGCGTTTAAGGGTTCGGTGTCAGTTTGGCTTTGTAAGAATCCGGATTTACGCTCAGGGTTCAAGGACTAAGGTCGAGAATTCAATGTTTATGGTCTCGGGGTTTGTGTCCAGGCTTAGGACTTCTCGCAAATCGGCATGCCCGAATTCTGCCCGCTCCCTTCCCACACCACCTACGAATACCTTTGTTTGGGTTTAGGACTTGGGGATTATGCTGGGATCAAGGTTTCTGGTGAGAGCCAGAAGGGTCCAAAGCGAAAGAACTCAAGGCAAACAATCGAGTAGCGGGCACAATGTAAAAAACATCTCTGACACCATGATGACCCTGTCAACTTACTGGTGCTTAGTAGGGAATAGGGGTATATAATACCTATGTAGTCCCTGCAAAAGTGTTTATTTATATATATATATATGTATTCATTCCCTTCTTCCCTACTCAGGACCAGTACGTCAACTGCGGACAATTGACTTCAAGCCCCCACGGTGTCAGCATGTGTCAGCCTCGCGCTGTCAAACACTCTGCCCACCCACGGCCAACCAAGTTCTGGCTTTTCAGTTGACTCGGCACCCTTGCAGTGATAACGTGGAAGCTCCGAGCATGTCTTCCCTCAGTACTTCGCGTCAAGTGTGAGCCATGGATTTTTCCTGGGCTAGAACACTCAATGCAGGCTTTGTTGACAAAGCGCTCCGGGACTTTTTGTTGGGTTGCGCACGGTGTCACGTTTGAACTGTTGCTCAATCTCCCTAGCAACCGTTTCCCACAAATCCCTTGGAGTTACCTTGCGGGCAAGCAGATCTTACAGCCCAATGCAACACAATACCACCCCAACAGCTTGTAGATTCAAAGCGTCCAGACCTAGAATCCAAAGCCTGTGCCTTACTATTCCGACATTCATCAAACGGCACGTCGAGCCGGTGATGGAGATGTGCTGTAGTTGGGGAAGGATGAAACTGCAGACCAGAAAACCTTAGCAAGCCCAAATGCCAAATTCCCGGTCTTTTTCTTTTTTAGCCCCGCGCCCATGATCGAACAAATGTTGCTTGCTTCCCCAGTCTAAAAAACCTCGTGGCTACCAAGGGGGAATTCTAGAGCTAGGTTTAATAAGAACTACACATGAAAACGCATATCAATCCTAAACCCTGAAACCAAAACCTTTTTCACGGTACAGACCCGAAATCGTAAATAACTTGAAGAACCCGAAGCCTCGAGCCCAAAACCCTAGACCCCAAAGGCCCCAAACCCACGCCCTGAGGATAAGCCTCCAGCTGGCCCAGCGCTTTGGCTTTTGCCAGGACGTCCTGGACCCGGATTTAACAACCAAAAACACGAGCTGGAAAAGCGTCTGACCGGTAATCTCTTTGTAGTATGTCCATGAAACTTGGGCACGTGAAGATTTTCTAGAGTACACTTCAGCCACCCAGCGCCTGAACGCGCCTGCAAGATTTCGTGTGCAGCGGGTAGAACTTCTAACCAGTATGCTGCTCTTGGGAAATAAAGCTAACCGTGGTTGTATGCTGGAGTCTTCACTCCCCTAAGCCCTAAACCCTAAACCCTAAACCCCTAAACCTAGTTTCTGCATGCAATCTTCCGGCTCCATTTGTGGAGTCGGCAGTCTGGAATGTCGGACGAAACTACGTATCAAACATGGGGGTTTCCCAAAATCAGGGGTACCTTTTAGGGGTCCCTGTAATAAGGACTATAGTATATTGGGGTCTATATTGGGGTCCCCTTATTTTGGTAAACTACAACATGTCCTGTGTACTTCAACGACTGTCGACTATAATCGGTACGCGTCGCCTATTATCACCCTAGTACTCCAGACCATTCCTTTGAAAGGTTCTAGTCGGAAGGGTGTTTGGTAGGGTGCGGGTAGTATTGAGCATTGTGCGATGCTTGCATGGACATAAGGAGAAGTGGCTGGGCCCTGTATACAAAAACGCTGCTCTCCAGAAGCCAGTGTATACCCCCTGTACATATGAATGCTCAAGAAGCTCTCCTGCTTGACAGAAGCGAGGCCCTCGGTATTCGTTGCAAGACTTCGCAGGAACTGAAAACAAGGGAGGGACCCTTGCAGGAGGAGCCCTTTAGTCACCATGGCTCTAGTTGTGGGCCCCTCTGTCTTGGTCTCTCCACAAGCCTTCGTGCGTTTGGGTGCTTTTTTGGAATTTTGGGTTTGCACCTAATCACACGTACTCCTGCCCGAACAGCAGTGCAACATGTTCATTGAAAGAAGACAAGGGACAACAAGCAATGTGAGTTATATATATATAGAAGTTAGGAGCCCCCAAAAGTGGATCTACATGAATGTCTTACCCACGCTTTCTCTCGGAATCCTGCGAAGTTCAACGGGTGGCTTGAGGCATCATGAAAGGAAGCTCTTAGCACCGGAGTAGTTGCGGCAATAGTAGACATGATAAAAAAAAAAAGCAGGCTGGCTTGCCGCCAATGAAGTTGACTCAAGCTACTATAGTGGGGAACCAGATTAACTACTATGTATACCCATTATGGCATCTCAACTTAAGCTCCCTTACGGCAACCCAGTAAACCCTGAAATGCAAGGCAACTGGCGGGCCTACTGGACAGTAACCTTTCCTTGTATAGCACAGCCAAGACAGGAAAGAGAATCGAGATCTTCTCAGGGGGTCAGGTATGTCTAATGAGATGTTCTTAGGTGATCTTTGTCATCTCTGTGTTAGGAAGGTGTGCTCATCAGATAATAGGAAAATCGTGTCCTCCAGTGACTTATCTTCGAGCCAGTACTCGAGCACGAGAGTGGCGAAATCCTGGGCAAACAGCACAGCTTTTGGACTTCTATCTGTTGACAAGATCCTCAGAGGGTTTAGAGATTAGGGGTTAAGCTTTAGGAGCTTACAAGACTTAAACTCTAAACTTATACCCTTACACCCACGAAATCAACAGAGGAATCGCAAATGTTCAACAGTTCTCAACACTACGACCTGCTTAGCCGTACAGGTGTACCCAAATTACAGCCCCCAGCAAGCCAGCAAGAATGGAAACCCCCTGAATCCCACGCCCCGAACCTTCAACCTGAAACCCTTAATCACAGAACCCTATTACACCCTAAACCACTAAACCCTTAAACCCTAAACCCCAACAAAGGGAGCAATGAAACCTCCCGACTCCGGGAGGCTGACCCCAAACCTCCCGGGCGTCTGCTTCAACTTGTTCGACCCTGGGACATGAGGATGCATGTTGCATCCTGCATAAGCTTTATTTAATTGAGAGTTGAGGGATTAGGGTTGGGGACCAAAATGATGACTATTGCGGTGGATTCTTGAGGGACTACGGAGATTCACGCCGCATTCCCAACTGCGCATGGGCGAGGAAATACAGACTCCAACATAGTTGTACCAACCTGAAAGAACCAACTTCAAGATGCTTTTTGAGAACTTGGGTGTTTCTCAAAATCCCCCACATGAAGCCCCGTAATGGCCCCCAAAATCACCTTATAATCTCTGTGACAATCCCTGCACTGTGCAACCCCTTTTGGAGGAACCCCCCTGTGGCTAAATGGGGTACCTCTATATATGTATGTATATACCTATATATTCCTGCGCATCCCTTAGCTCTCTGGCGCCTCCTTAGGAAATGCGTTTGTAAGCCTTGGAAATGGGAGATCTCAACAAGGGGAACCCTGAGGGCCCCTAGGGAGATATGGGAAATACATTGGAATTGTAGGGGTCCCTCACGAATTATGTGGGTGCCATTTGAGAAACTCCTATATCATCCCGCGTCATATAACCTTGACTACAAGTAAGCTGGGACAATGAATCACAAATCCACAACCACATCCTCCCCGAAGCCTCCCTCATCTCGGTTCACGACACCTCTATTAAATCTGCCGCAAAATCTGCAGAAATGCGGCCCTAAACCCTAAACCGCAACACAACAAGAAATCCATACGCCCTGGCCTGAAAGCTGAAAATAACAAGGAGGGACCACTCCGGGAGCCTCCAAATGAGCTATAGTCTAAACTCCTTAAGGGGGGTTCTTTAGGGGAATTATATACGGTTTAGGTCGAGGGTCTGAACTCCTTATAGGGGGGTTATTTAGGGGATGATATCGGGGACTACTATAGGGGTTAATGAGGGGGATGCCAGGAGTTTAGGCATAAGCTCAAGTGGTCTAGAAAGGTCTAAGTCGTACAAGGATTGGAGGCCTCCAGCTAAGGCTCAATCTGAAGGAAACCAGCAGGGAATAATTTCTAATCCCAATCTCAGGCCATTTTGGTATTATTCCCTGTGTAAACCGCCGTTTAGGCTGAGGTCGGGTGAGTTGCTTTAATTGCCCAGGACTAGGGGCCTCCGGCCAAACTTTGCACCTGCCAGGTCTAGACGGGTGCAAAAACGAACAAGAAGACAGGAGCGCAATCAGAGCAAGACTGGGTTGCTGTTGAGGAGCTTAAATTAAGTTACCATACTGGGTGTACCTAGTAATTAATGTGGTTTCCCCCATATAGTAACGTAAATTAAGTTCCTTAACAGCAACCCAGAAGAACTCTAAACCCGTAGAGGTCGAGGCGAGGGTTGCGCGCCAGCGGGGGTGAGATCATACGGTTCAGGGTGCGCGTCCGGGTGCTCTCGCCTCCAGCGCCTCACTGAGACACCCTTAACCCTGCACCCTACTGACAGAAGCCCAGCTGCGGACGTGTCACCCCATCGATTCATGAGATCATCCTGCGTGCTGCGCTACAGGTTCGGGTCAAGGAATTAGAGATCAGGCCAACGGGGCACAAAGTCTGGGTTGCTGTTATGGAATTAAATTTGAGTTACTACTTGGGGAAACCATATTAATTACTCTATATACCCATTCTGGTAACTGAATTTAAGTTCCTGAACAGCAACCCAGAAGTTGTTAAGCCCCGCCGACACTATAACGTCTAGCAATGTGCTCGGGGGTCTCTTTGGCCTGCCGTCGGTAAGTTTCTAGCTACAGCTCGGACATCGAACAGGACCTCTACACCTGCTGTTCTCGACCTGCGCGTCTGGAGCATAGAGTTCACGGTTTAGGGTTTGGGATTTAGGGCTTAGGGTTGCCAGTGCAGCTATATTGCTTGGGCATATCCAAGAAAATGGGAGATCCCAGAACCCCTGATCCACCTCGCCTGGTTAAAGTCATGGAGAATTAATGGAAAATGCATTGGAAACTGTGTTGTTTACAGGGGATGTATGTAGGGGTTATGAGATGTTGGGGCCTAAGTTCGTTACTTCTGGTCTGCCGCGCGTCAGTTCTCGAATGGATCTGACCACTCTCCTCGCACATATCTAAACCCTAAGCCCCAAAACCCTATACCCTGAAGCCCTAAACCCTTGAACTCCAAAACCTTATAAACCCCAAACCCTAAACTCTACCACTCTGCTTCGATTGCCCCTTGACTTCTACTTGCCAAGGCAACCCTTCCTAAAACCTTCAACTCCCAACACCCAAACCCCTTGAAACCTTCACTTCTGAGCTCCAAACCCCGAAGCTCTAGACCGTAGACCCTATCCCCCCGAATGTCTCATTATCCCCAAATAACGATAATTAAGGTTGATATGGGGGTGGGGGCTAGTAGGGGACCCCTATCACCCCCCAAATCCACAGCAGAAGAACGCACGGCTTGAACCCTCCGCGTCCTCCGGCGCTATCGAATCCTCACTACCGTTGATACGAAAATTCCTGCATGATTTTAATGTACTATAGTATCATTATTCCCAAGGAATCAGCAGGTACTTAGGGTCATGCAGGATTTTTGGTACCCACCGTAGTGCACCGCATCCGGCAAACCCTACACCCTACCCTGTAAGGGAGAAGCAAATGGAAATGAGCACGGAAAACGAAATGGCAACTGCCTGGGTTTGAATAGGGGGATTCACATATTTATGTAGAGAGGGGGTCTGTAAGCATGGGTTTTTAAATAGGGGATATTCATATTCATATAGAGAAAAGGACCATGTAAGGTTAGGGCCTAAAGAGTACCTAAACCCTAAATTAAATTGGCCTAAAAAATAGCCTACGCCCTAAACCATTAATTTATTTTTGGTGAACTATGCACCTGGCCTGGGGACCGCTTCGAAAATGGCTTGCATGGTGCAGCCATAGGTTTGGGGCTGCGGTTAAGGTGTAGGGTTTAGAGTTTAGGAATTAAAAATTAGGGGTTTAGGGTTCAGAGTTTAGGATTATAGACTTAGGGATTTAGGATTAGGGTTTAGGGTTAGAGTTCTGGGTCCTTCTTACCTGCGCCCGAAAGGATCTTATGATTCGGGGTGTAAAGGTTCTGGCTTTTTCAAAGATGCCGCTAACGTACAATGCACGTGCGGCTTGGCTTAGGTGGTGAATCTGGGTGTAAGTCTGAAATACCTGGCCCATCAATACGCAGCCAGAAGTGCTCAACTCTTAGGCAGGGCTGCAGAAGTTCACATGGGCAAGAAACCTAAACGGCCTAGGGAAAGCGCAGATGAGCCATAGTCTATCCTCCCAATACCCCCCTTAATAACCCCTTATAATACTCCCCTATGTAATCCCGCATATAACCTCCCTTGTAAGGAGTTTAGACTATAGCTCATATGAACTGTCCAGATTCTGCGGGGCACCTTCAACAGGATGCGTTTGTAGGGGCGGGGACATGAATGGAGCAACATCGGCCATCGTGGGCTCACGTGGTTCCACAAAAACACCGATTATAACACCCATCCTGGTCCACGCAACTAGCGTCCCTGTCCCAACTAAGGGTGTGTGTGAACAACTTGCAATCCTCGTTAAAGGACAGGGCGCAGCCCCACCCCGAATTCCAAATTGTAGAACACCATAACCCAAAGAAACATCACTCTGTATTGGGGACTCCAACATCCTTGGCCCATATAGCCTCTAAGCCGTTCCAGCCTTTAATCCACAAAGCCCCCACACTCGCCTCTCCTGGAGATCGTAATAGCGCTGTCTCAGCCTCCGCCGCCGCTCTTTCGGCAGCTCGGCCACCTTGAGCTGTAGTTGCACGGGATTGTGGGGATGATATACGTGCACCTCGCAGGGTCTCGAAACTTCTTTAGAGTTTGAGGTCAAGGGAGCTAAGCCCTAAACCACCCTAAACCCCAAACCCTAAACCACCCTAAAAGATTTGGAGCCCGTTTAGGGTTTGAAGATCAAGGCAGGGTTTCATGAGGGGATCTGGGGTGTGGAATTTACAAGGGAACAAAATTAAATCTTCTGAAGTATGCGGATCTTCAAGGAGATCGAACACGCAGCCTTTATACATAGGACTTGAGATTCAAGGCTCAGGACTCTTGATTAAGAAATGCATGGCTTTTGGCCGGCTATTGGGTCTATGTCTGAGGGTTTCCAGTTATGGTAAGCAGCTGTAATTTGGCGTTGTCCTGGTTTTTTAAACATATGCATGTTGTAACTGCGGAGCCTATCTAGAATACATTCCCTGCAGAATCCTTGTTCTCTTGCAGTAGTGCAAAATTCATTCAATGGGAAGTGCTTCAGAAAACAGCCCACGCCATAAACTTGCAAGCTCAAAGCTTACCCCGCAGCGGAACCCGCTTGTGGCAGCAACTCAGCGCCAAGCCATTTGCTGGCACCACCGGCGACTCGGTTGTCGCACCCAGTTCTGCGTGATAGTGCGCATGCTTGCAAAAATGATGGTTCTTTAGTTGTTCTCCCTTCGCCCAAACCATCACCAGGATTGCATGTTAAATGCTATAGGACTTTGCAATGGGCTCTCAGCATCAGGGGTTGAAGCTATGGGCAGGAAAACAAGAAGTTGCTAGTAAACCAGCATTGTGAAACTGCAGGTCTACAACTGGGGAATCCGACAGCAACGCACGATCTTGAAGTTCAATCCCTTTGCTACTGTTTTACACTGACTCCCTACCCCTTTGGATGCTTCATGGAGGGGGGGTACATGGAACCCTATATAACCCCTACTAACCCTAAATCCCAAATAGCAGTTTCCATTTTATTTTCCATTATCCCAATATGACTCCAATATAACAGGGATCTGCTGCAGAGGTAGGACAGGCAGCTCAAGTCGTCACACGCTTTATCAACGTTTGGACTGCAAGTACAAGGTTCAGCGTCCATATTCGCCCTTAAGTAGATAGAACATGGAATTCCCCAATATCATAAGAGGATCCCCAAGTATACCCCATATTCTATCTCCTTAAAAAAGGCTGTAGGGTTCAGGGCAGCCAACAAGCCCAGCGAGACCGGACAGGGCCTCGTGTGTCGCATTGCCTTTGCTGGTCTCCTGATGCAAGCAATGTATGTACATATGAGCTATCGTCTCAACTCTTTAAAGGGGCGTTATATAGGGGACTATACAGAGGAGTATTATAGGGCTTATTAAGGGGGATCCTAGGAGTTCAGACTACAGCTCATGTACATATGCACGTGCATAGGTATGTGCATACTTTAGGCATAAGAGAGTATGAAGGGTTAGAATAGCTAGATCAAGGGAGCTCGGTTTCACCCTAACTCAATTCAACAGCAGGCTCCTTTGTCTGCGGCTTCTTTCAATAAAGTCTCATGGGGGGAATGAGTAAGGATCCGATGTGGCAGATGTTGACAAAATTCCGTGTCTGCAGAATCGTTAGATCCTTTCAGGAAGCATCCCCTGTGGGGGCTGGGAGATCTCAAGCTTTTGGTATTGGGGTTATATTGGGGTTATATTAGGGTCATATTGGGGTTATACTGGGGTAATATTAGGATCATATTGGGGTTATATTGGGGTTCTATTGGGGTTGGGGTTTGTAGGGGTTAATGTTATCCTGGGGACGTTGGCAGAGCTGGTTCGGCAACTTTCTTAGAGCATGAAGGCACGAAACCAAACTCCTGCCAAACTCAGCTGTTCGTGTCTTAAAAGGATCTACTCATGGCCTAAGGCAGGCTACCACTTTGATTTCCGGGAGAATGCAACCAAAACACAGACACTACTACGTTGCATAGCAGAGCACCGAATAGCTTACAGCCTATTTCCCAATAGTGAAAAAGAGAACGGAAACTACACCTTGTCTGTTTGCTTCGACTTACTTCTCCACTCGGAAATCAAGAGAAGATGGCAGCTCCTTCACTAGCGACCAACCCTAAACCCTGACCCCTAAACCTTACAGAGCTGAACATTCTCTAAACCCTAACCCTTTAAACCCTAGCCCCCTAACCCCGCAAACCTGATAGAGCTGAACATCGCAGCCCTGGGTTTGGGTTTCACGGAGGCCTCCGAGAGGATGTCCAGTAAGTCTTGGGCTTTATCCGCGCTCCTTGCGTGGGTGACCTGCAGTTGGTGGTGGCTTCTCTCTTTTGGAGTTTAGGCTGGGTATGTGGGGTTACATTGGGGTTATATTGGGGTTATATTAGGTTCATACTGGGGTTATACTGGGGTAATATTAGGATCATATTAGGGTTATATTGGGGTTCTATTGGGGGTGGGGTTTATAGGGGTTAATATTCCCGAGCTGGCTTTGACGCTGGAGAGCTTATGGCCTGGCATGTCGAGGTTGGAAGTCATCAAGACATTTCAAGAAAGAAGATTCACATTTCTCCAGTACTAGAGCCTTCAATCCATCGAGGCGCAACACATGAACATGTAGGACAGAATCAGGCAAAGGTATTTCTATGGGGTCTATTGAGCTTGAGTTTTGTCCACGGCTGCCCTCAAGCGGAACTGCCATCTGAGCATGGCTCACTCTCAGCTAGCGGCCGGCGTCTTCTGAAATTGAAAAAGAAGCTCACCTTCCCATGGACTGAAGAGTTTAGGGTTTAGGGGTTTACGGGTTTAGGGGTTTACGGTTTGGGGTTTGGGGGCTTAGGGTGTTGGGGGTTTGGCCCTGGGGCTAAAGGCTTTGGGCTTGGGAATTAAAACTTTCAGGTGTCGGGGTTCTGAAGGTTCATGTCGTTCAGCATGGGACTTGTTCTAGAGCTTGCCTGTCGTTCAAAAAGATGCTGCCAGGGCCAAGGTCGCGTGAAAATTAACCTGCAGCGCGTCCCGCATGTATGCTTATAATTAACCGTAAACCCTACCACCAGGCCAGCTCCGGTG
>CAJNIZ010007539.1:0-15626 GCA_905231905.1 Symbiodinium pilosum
GAGGAGAAGGAACTCCCACCAGAGGACATTAAAGGGATTCTACTGGGAACCCCAAATAGGGAACCCCAAGAATATAGCAGGAATATAATGGAATATAAGGACCCTGGTAGGTATATTCCTATTACATACCTACTATATTCTTGGGGTTCCCGGTTTGGGGTTCCCAGTAGAGTCCCTTTATTCTTTTTAGGCTTTGCATCACAAGCGCTGTAAGCTTGCGAGCTTATGTATGCCTATAGGTATTTGGTAGTTGTACTAGGTTCCCCAGTAACCCCTTAATAATGAGGGTACCATTTTTCCTAATGTTCATTTTTAATAAGGAGACCCCAAAATAAAAAGGGGAAAAGGGTACTACTAGGGTACCTAGTATATAGACCTCTACGCTGACCAACCATCTACATGCGTCCTTAGAAGGGAGTTCTGCAAGTAGCTCGAATACCACAACTTGGGTGGTTGGGTGGTACTTTTCAGGCAACGACCTAAAAACTCATGAGTAGGTGCCCTTTTTACAGCACGAGTTGAAGTTCTCACTTCTCCCCAAGTGCGACCACCCAGTAAGCCCCATTAACGCATGCCCAGCTCTTTCCGTCGCAGCACATGAATCATAGGGTCGCCCGGGGGGGCCCACCACACAATCCCCAGAATAAGGGATATGTAGGGATGGTTTTTCAGGCGTGTTTGGGGCCTATCTGGGGGGTTGAAATGTAGGCCCCCCCTTGATGTGACCCTATGAATGAAGGTCAAGCCAAGGCATGAAATTGCAGCCTTTGCAACCGCCTTCAACTTCCACTTCGCATCAATCCTCGGGAGTGGAACTAAAAACAAAACACGGCTTAAGTTTAGGGATTGGGGTTCTAGAGTTAGGGTTCAGGGATTGGGGTTTTAGATGTAAGGGTTTGGGGTCAGGGTTACACCCGCAAGCCTAGAAAAATCCTTCCGGAAGAAAACCCTCTCAGAACTTCGAGAGCCTAGCATCTTTTAACTTGCAGGCCTGTGTACAACTCTGAATTTCAGAAGGCTTAGGGCTCAGGTTGGGTCATGCCCCCACCCAGCCAGAATTGGATAATATTTATATTGTGGCTATGTATAGCCCTTAATATTGCCCCTATTATAGGCTGTTACTGGGTGGGGCAGGAGTTAGGGGTTTAGGGTATGTGGTATCCGTACCGTGCTGATAAGCTTAAGATCTTCGGCTTCAGGAGTTTCGGTGCGTTGGATTAGGGTTTAGACACGCGCATCGCACAAGCAGGCACGGCAAGAACATGTTTGGATTAGGGTTTAGGGTTTAGGACCCCTGTTCGGGCAGACACTGCCATCCCAAGTAGCCTAGGAACAGAAAATTGGACCCTCTTTCTACATGTAAACGAGTTTCGTAAGGCACCGAAGGCTTCAAGAATCAGGACCAGGGCTTACTGGCAGCCCAGAACCAAGAATTCTGAAATACAGAACCCTAAATCCTCCCTTTGGGGTTTAGGGTTAGTTCCCTAGGGTTTAGGGGTTTAGGGTTTACCAGGAAACCGGCAGACCTTGGGCCAACTTCATGTGACGCAGGAAAAACCTTTAGGGTTTAGGGAAACCCTAAACCCTTAACTTAAAGCGTTTAGGAATATAGTCCCCCTTAAGTAGCTAGAATATGAGGGTATATGGGGATCTTATTATGATATACCCGAAGCCATTGCCTATTTATTTAAGGGGGACTATAACTGAGGCATTGACTTTGCACTCAGTAGCTTTCCAAGGACCCCTAAACCCTTAAACCCTTTGGGCCACGGAGAACTCTACTTATCACAAGACTACAATGGCCAGCAGGAAGTGCTGTCCCAAGACAGCTACAAGACCTCTAAACCCTAAAACCTTACTGCTTCATGTTCAAGACTCTTCGGCCTCGAATCATTGAAAACTTGTGCAAGTGGATTTCAAGCTGGATCTGTTCCCAGACAACCTTGGCAGGCAAGGAACATGTAAAACGAGGAATAGCAAATAAGAAAAATCGTACAACCGTAGAAACAAGACCAATGGTTGGGACCAATCCATCCACTCCTTACCCTGAACTGGGGTAGCTTCCTAGGGAGCTCCTGACAGACACCCCTGAGAAGGACTCCATCAAATAGGATTATAGAAAGGGACCCTTAGTTCTTCAAGGGTCTGTCCTTAATTACCCGAAGCGCTAAACCCAAAACCCTAAAGCCTCAAACCCTAAAACCTTAAAACCCCAAAACACTAAACCCTAACCCCCTAAACCCTAATTGGGCACCCTGCAGATCTGCCGTAGCATCTTGAGTGCGAGGCCGCTCCAGTTCAACTTTAGGGTTTAGGGTTTAGGGTTTTGGGTTTTGGGGTTTAGGGTTTTGGGTTTAGGTTTTGGGTTTAGGGTTTTGGGTTTAGGGTGCACTTGTCCAAGGACATGCTCAACAGCACTCTGGGTTGCTGTTAAGGAACTTAAACTAACTTACCAAACAAAAGAGAACCCTATGATTTACTATATGCCCATATTATAATAACTTAGCTTCAATTCTTTAACCCGCAACTCAGTAATTTATGTACGCCTCCTAGTTTCCCCAGTATCCCCTCTATCATAAGGATGCCCTTTTTCCTCATGTTCAGCTGCAATAGATAGACACCAAAACAAGAGGCGAAATGGGTAATACTGGGGCACCTAGTGGTTTTAGAGCTGCAATAACTGGTAAAGGACTTCGGGGAAGGTATGCGACACAATTTTTGTTTGGGAATAGCGTGCATAAATGTTCGGGCTGCTGCCTGCTTCGAGATGCACCTTGACATCAGGGAGTTGGAAGCCTTAAGCCCTACACAACTCTAAACCCTAACCCCTAAGCCCTACACTACCTGGGGCCAAGATGCTGTGTCTGACAAGCCGTCGGCTGAAAAGCCCGTGCGTTACCTCCTCACCTGTCCTCGTCCTCATACTGCGTGTCAAAGCGGCTCAGCAATCCTCACCTGTGGCATGCACGAAGAAAAAAGGTCTTCCGCCAGGCAAACGAAAAATGGAACAGCCCACCCAAGCGCAAGCTTACATCTTAGCTTACACGCTGCTATAACCATCCATTTGCTAATGCAGGACAAGTAATGATATATGGTAACAATACAACAAAAAGGTAGTGCAACAGTACATAAGGTTAGGCCCCCAGTGAGTAGCTGTGACCACAGAGGATTATAATGCCTGTAATGTACTATTACCGGATGAGGGCCTAACCTTAACAATTCAGCACTACAACATGCTACAATCCAGACCCCAAAGGGGTCCAAACATAGAACCCTCCCAAAGATGAGTTCTAACCCATTGCGGAAACTAAAAGAACATTATTAGAGGGCTCCATTCTTGAGATCATTCATGGGGTCTGGGAACGGAGTTTGCAGGAGCCTTCAAAAACAGACCCACCATCAGTCCACAATCCTTCCGATGAAGGTGCTCCCTTAGCTCGTAGCCGTAGCAGTAATAGTAGCGAAGGGTAATAAAAGATGGTAATCATAATCTAGGCTGGTAGTTTGGGGATTCTATAGAGATCTATAGAGACAATGAAAAGTTTGCTTAGGTTTGGTTTTGGGATTGAGGTGTTTTTTGGCGTTTCGGGAGGTATACCATCACTTACTCACAATCAAGGCTTGAATTTCCATGCCCGGCTTGGTTTTCATCAGCGGCGTAAATTGAGCCCAGGGCTCCAAAAAAAAGTGCATGACATCAACCCTAAACCCTAAATCCTAAACCATAAATTCTGAATCCTAAGCCCGAAATTCTAATCTTAATCCTAAACCCTAAATTCTAAATCCTAAACCCTAACAATTTCTAAGCTGCATCATGTTGTGGCGGTCCAAGGGCGTACAGCGCCAAGGCCGGTCCACAACCCTGGGTTTCTGAGAACTTTTGGGGCAAGATGAAATGTGTTTAGGGTTTAGGGTTAAGGGAACCCCACAAGTATGCAGGGTTAAGGCCATTTGGGCAGTTTCTAGCGGTTTGTGGCTATTGTTTCACCTACTCTTGGGGGCCAGTAAAGGTCGAAAGCAATGTCTAAAGTCTGTGCTGGACAATGACGCGGGATCCGAACTGCTTCCAACAGAGTCGGCATCTGCATTAGACTTCACAAGCTTGAAACTTTCCGGCCTTGCACGGAATCCTCTGGTGGCAGCATAGCCGCTGCTTTCGCTCTCGCTCAAGAGGTCCAGGCCGGCACTAGGGTCGATGCTTCGGTCTGGTATACTGGTGACTTTCTCGGTGGCGTCCGCAGGCTGATGCACATCCGTGGTGCCCTGAATCTGCCCTGAAACCACAGAAAACTTAGTCTAAACCGCTTATTGGGATGTTAAAGGATGCTAATAACAAGCAAAAGCAAAAATTTCTCTTAGGACACCCCAAGCATCCAGTAGCTCCAGCAGCTGTCTCCCCACTACATCAGGCACCCTCCGGCACGCCTGCTGCACGAGGCCACGCAGCTGGAAAGTACTGAGCTCCGATGCTGCTATGAGACCAGGCAGCGCTGCCACTGCAGATCCTGGGCTGCTGTTACGGAACTTAACATCAGTTACTATATTAGGCAAACCCTATTATTTACTATGTATACTCATTATGGTAACTTAGTTTTCATTCCAGGATCGGATAGCATCCGGGTTGTCACTGTACATTATTGCGCCCTGCACAGCAGTGACGATGACATCCTGAGGTGTATCCTTGGAGTCAGAGCAGGCATCCAAAGCAAGTAGCAATAATGTGCCATGGGCTCGGTCCCGCGGGTTTGCCCGCTGAAGCATCGCGATCAATTCCTCCCGAGGCAAATGTGCAGGATTCATCTTGCGCAAAGTCTGTCCAGCACTGTCAACCACAGTCTCCCTGGGGTCTTGCAAACACTCGACCAGCCGCGGCACAGCTTGGGCTGCTGCCGGACCCATATTGCCCAGGGCTTGCGCAGCACTGCTGCGCAGACGACAATCTTCGTCCTCAAGAGTTCTGATGAGCTGTGGCACGGCTTCAGCAGCTGAAGGACCCATACTGCTCAAGGCGCCTACAGCATACCAGCGCACTTTGAAAATGTCGTCGTGCTCTAGCGATCTGACCAGCAGCGGAACAGCTTCAGCTGCTGCGGGACCCATCTTGGCCAAAGCTTGTGCAGCTGCGAGGCGGACAGGCCAATCTTCGTCCTGAAGCGCTTGGGCCAACTGCAAGCTTGCTTGGCCTGCCGCCTGGCCTATCTGGCCTAAAGCTTCCGCAGCGCAGCTGCGCACTCGGCTGTTTTCGTCCGAAAGGGATGTGATCAGATGGGGCACTGCTTGGGTTGCTTTGGGCCTGATATCACCCAAGGCCCGCACGGCGCTCTCGCGCACATGCGCGTCTTGGTCCTCAAGCACTTGGATCAGCTGCTGCACAGCTTCAGTTGCTGCAGGGCCCACTTCGCCCAATGGTTCTGCAGCTCCACTGAGCGCGCAACTGCCCTGTCCCTCAGGAGATCTGATCAGCTGCGGCACGGCTTGGACTGCTTCTGGGCCTATCTCGGCCAAGACTTCTGCAGCGAACTTGCGCACAATCTGGTCGTCGTCTTCAAGACAGTTGGTCAGTTGCGGCACAGCTTCGGATGCTGCAGGACCTATCGCGCCCAAACATATCAGAGCTCCACTACGCACATCGCGGTCTTCGTCTTCAAGACATTTGATCAGCTGCGGCACAGCTCTGGATGCTGCAGAACCAATCCCAGCCAAGGCTTCTGCAGCACAGCTGCGCGTGCTGTTGTCTTCGTCTTGAAGACAGCTGATGAGCTGTGGCACAGCTTCGGCTGCTTCTGGGCCCATCTCGCCCAAGACTTCCATAGCTTTGATGTGTACACGAGTGTCTTCGTCCTCCAGACATCTGACCAGGTGCGGCACAGCCTCAGATGCTGCAGGACCTATCCCGCCCAAAGCTTCTGCGGCACAGGTTCGCACATCGCTGTCTTCGTCCTCCAGAGTGCGAATCAGCTGTGGAATAGCTTCAGCTGCTGCGAGGCCTATCCTGCCCAGAGCTTGGGCAGCCCTTCTGCGAACATAGTCGTCTGGATCCTGAAGACATGTTGCGAGCTGCGGCACAGCTTGTGCTGCTGCAGGACCCATCTCGCGCAAGGCCACTGCAGCGCTGGTGCGCATGCAGCGGTCCGTGCTCTCAAGGGATCCGATGAGCTGCGGCACAGTTTCTGCTGTTGCAGGAGCCGCAAAGCACAAGGATTCCGGAGCGAGGCTGCTCAGATCAAAATCTCCGCTCCCAGACGAAATGCTGCCCTGCGGCGACAATTCGGCTGCTTCTGGAATCATCTTGCCCGAAGCTGCCGCAGCCGCTTCTGCAGCTCTTCTACTCAGCATCTTTGTCCTTAAGACTTCCGATTAGGTGCTGCAACTCAGGCGTTGCCACAACAGCACAACAGCCACAGCTTTGAGAAGAGAAACCTATGGCCTATGAGCGCAGAACAGCCTAGCATTGCACAGCTTGAGCCAAAGGCATTTCTTGGCATCATCTCTCAAATCACCTCATATTCCATCCTATGCTGTTTTTGCTTGGGCTAGCTAATGGTTTCGTAGCCAGTCATTCTTCATAAGGCGTCAGGCGGGCATGTGTCCATGCTTGCTTTGTTGTCGGCATCACTGAGGCCACCAAGTTGCACCCTTGCTGAGAACCCTCCCGAGTCCCTAAACCCCTTCACAAGGATTATATGACCTATAGTCTGAACTCCTTGTATCCCCTTAAATTAGCCCCATACTGCTGCCCAATATAATCCCCTATGTAACGGCCCTAAAGGAGTTTGGACTCTGGCTCATATGGCTCCCTGCTACGGACGTAAGAGGGCGAGTTTGAGAAACCTAGACATGGACAAGTTGGCAGCCGCTACTCCCAAGTGCATTTTCCGGCCACTTCCGCACACCTGGGTTTAGCATACAGGGTTCGGGGTTTGGGGTTTAGGGTTTATGATGTCGACGCAGCTCGCGGGGGTACCGCAAGCATCCAAGGAAGAATGGCACGTTCGCCTACTCAGCCAGCAACACCTGCCCTGAACCCTAAGTTGTGTAAAGCAAGGCCAGTGGCGTGGTAGCTGTAGAAGCCAGGAAATCACACCAGAAGGCTCGTCTTGCTTCAGCAACTCCTTGTGGGTTGGGATGGACTTCTTTGATGAGCATAGGCTTTGGTTTCGAGGTGCTCCTAAAACAAGCCGTGAGCAGCTGCAGGAGGAATCCTACAGGGAGGGCCGTGTCTTATGCCCAAGGTTTTTCCTGGAAGAGAAACGGGCTCGCACATCTCAGGGATGTGTGGCGAACAATCAGGCTGCGGATGCTGTTGGTGGAGCGTGGGGCAAGGATTGCATATGAGTGTTACGAGGACTGGGGCCTGTTTTATGAAGCTTCCACTACCCTTGGCGTTGCATTTGGTGTTTGACAAGCAGACCCCTCAGGTAGGATTCAAACCTGGCACTACCTGGAGCCAAAGGCGGGGAAAGTGCCGACCTCGTTCAGGTGGAATCCCGGGGCCTCTTCATACTTCGGGTGTTTTTACTAAGGTGGCCGTAGTGTTGGCCTATAAACAAGCATACTGCTTGATGATCTCTCTTCAGGCCATCATGAAGTTTGTGGTTGGGTTTAGGGTTGATGCCCAAAGCTTCTCCCTGCCTGATCCCTAGCTCTCTCACGGCACCGAGTGAGAAAATGAATCAAGAAACCAAACTAATCCTGGGTCGCTGGGAATTCCTGGAAACCAAATCATTTCCTACATATCCATGGCATGGTAACTTGATTTGTTTACAGTCCTTACAGCCCAATACATATGGTCCAATTTTGGGGGGGCTTTGGGGGTTCCGGAAACCCCCCTGGTCATGAAGCCAAGACGCAACATGGAGACAGTCTTGCCAGAACCTGCCGAAGGCCCGTTTTGTTTGCCCGATTTAGGGTCTAGGGTCTAAGATGCGACTGTGATGATTGAAGCGACGGCTGGTGATTTTTGAGTTTGGTTGTGTGCCTCAAGCTGCGTATTGCCATGAACGCTCTGGATCACAGTAGCTCGCGAGTCCATCAATCTGCTAGGTTCGCCAATAACCCCTTAACACTACAATAGGGGCACCCTGTTTCCTATTGTTCAGCTTGAATGAAGAGACCTCAAAACAAAAAAGGCCAAGGGGTCCCCCCATAACCCCCTCACAATTAGGGCACGCTTTTCCTCATGTTCAGCTTAAATAAAGAGACGCCAAATGCCCAAAGTAGAAAGGGAAAAAGGGTACTACTGGGGTACCTAGTCTGGATGGCAATTCGACAAGCTGCTCTAGCAACTGTAATTACTACAGAAACTCACTGTTTCTCCTTGAGCTATCACAGAGTGCCTTGAAAGCTTTAACCCTCACGGTCTGCCCTGAAACTGAAATCCAATTTCAGATTCCCCCAAAATGTAACTCTATAGACTCAAACCCTGAAATGTTCCGAGGTTTCAACGCACGCAGCTTCTGGAAGAGCGAGCGCTAAAGATTAGCACAAAACAGGACGAATGCAGGTTTGATACGGTTATTTACCATGAACCAGGAACCTAGAACCTATACCGTAAACCATACATACATATAGAGAGAGAGATAGATATAAATAAATATATACATACATATACATATAAACCTTAAACTTAGGCCGGAACCACAAGTCGATCCTAGAACCATCCGCTCTACATTCTAGAGCCCTACAGTCCCGCTTAAGTAATAGAATATGGCTTCCTTTCAGTGTATTCTACCAAGAACCCCATATACCCCCAAACTCTATCTACTTAAGGGGGACAAGAAACCTTAAATCCTCAACCCCAAACAGCAATTTTCATGTCCCTTTCCATTACCCCAAGGCAACCCCATATCAACTATAGTCTAAACTCCTTAAAGGGGGCGAAATAGGGGATTATATAAGGGACTACTATAGGGTTTATTAAGGGGGATACTAGGAGTTTAGACTATGGCTCATATCAACCCAATATACTGGGGAATACAATACCATCCGCCTCGACCAGAGTAGTTTAATCAGGGCAAGTGCGCACCCTAAACCCTCAACCCTGCAAAACCCTCAGCCCCTAAACGCTACAAACTAAACCCCTCAACCGTAAACCCCCAACCCTAAACCCTAAAACCCCTAAACCCTAACCCGCTTGGACCTCGCCCTATGGGCGGGACTTCTCGCCAGCGACCTCGTCTAGGGGCGATTCAAGGATTGGGGCCCTGAAGTGTGTTGAGGTTTTGCGGTTTTAGATTTCTTTAGAGTTTAGGGTTAAAGAAACACTCGGACGTTTACATCTTCACTGGGTGCAAGGGGAAGATCACATCTTGTCCGATCTCGTTGCAGGGTTTAGGGATTAGGTTTTAGGGGATTGCGGGTTCAAGGCTTAAGGTCCTCAGTCTGGGCCCAGGACCCAAGCACCTTGGAGCAGTACAATTACCTACAGCTTTATGGGTCATAATTTTTTGTCAGGGGGTAATTGCTACTAGACTGTAGGTAGTTAGGGTGACAGGTCATACAAACCTTGCTCCCGTCCCAGATCTTGCATGAAAGGCTTGTTCGCACCTACAATCAATGGCAGAGCCCATAAATAGGGGACCGCAACGCAAGTCAGACCCAGAAGTGCCAGAAGTAGGGACCGCCAAAAAGTGGGGAAATCACTAGATAGTTACAGTGATCCCTGGTCCTACTGCTGAAAAGGCATGCATGCTACGATGACAGGAAGGAAAGCCCTCTTTCACACGCAAGGCGTGGCCACAATATCCTGCAACTCAGATGTCATACATAGCCTCAGACGACCCCATCCAAGAGCATTACCCTGAGGATCCCAATAGCCTAGTACATTTATAGACTTTTGGGCCTGGTGTAGGTATGTTTTTGTATGCTTGGATCCCACCCCTAAACCCTAAACCCTAAACTGGTAACGGCTAGTTTCTATCGACTGCTTTGAGATGCCTGACTAGCTTGGATGCACCTACATGGAGCCGCAACCTTTGCGTGGAGCCTTTCTTCGATGACATGCGTGACACTGTAACATCTCAGCTCTAAGGTTCTAGAGCTGAGGTTTTTAGGCTAGTTGGGGCCTCCGCATCCTTCTAACCCAAATGGGGGGTGGGGGGGAGGTTGGGGTTTAGGGCTCAGGGTTTAGGTCTTGTTTTAGTTAGGGTTTAAGGCTTAAGGTGTAGGGTTGAGGGTATAAACCCTGGCCCTAGCCCCTATTTGAAACCTCAGACCTCTGAAGTCCTAAATTTAGAACACTACCCGCGGAGGGCCACGCTCCAAGCCATATACTCCTATCCCACAGCCCAGGCCCTCCCAAAATCTCAGTCCAAACATCACTAAATAGCCGAATTGCAGTTTGGGCCCAGAGGGGCTCCTATGCAAGTACCGTCTTTTTCGGAGGTAAGTCTACGCCCTCCTGATCCCTCCTGCTTGAACTCAAACTCCTGGTGTCCTAAGCCCTGAACCCTCAACCCTAAACCCTTAGCAATCCAGGCGTAAATCCCGAATGGCGGTCTGAATTGCCACCACTAAACTGATAGTGTTGATTGTAATGGAGATAATGATCATCACAAGAATAATCAAAGTATTGCAGGAATCCCCTATACAGTAGCAAACGTTGTATGACTATAGCATATACTCCTCCGAGTTCTGTTCTCGTTTAATGCTTTAGACCTCTAAACTACCCGCCTCGCTTCGGCGAGAAGCTCCGCAGCAGAGCGGCCTAGGCTGGTACTTTGGGAGATTCTTTCAGAGTTTAGCTGTGTCCTGGGGAAAACCCTAAACCCTGTCCTACGGCCCCTGGACGTTGAAGAAACTGAAAATAGACAAACTCCACCCAAGACTGCTCAGAGATAAGGCTTAAAGTCTCCAGGGGCTGCTCACATTGCAGTATGGCAGTCCCTAAACCCTAAACCCTAAGCCCAAAACCGTAAACCGCTTGAAGATGTCTATGTTGCAAATCGATAATTTCTTAAAATGGCCCGCATGGATTCCTCGAGGCGAAAACCCTGCGACATCAATTGGGTTTAGGGTTTTAGGGTTTAGGGCTTATGATTTAGGGTTCAGGGGGCCCCGTAATGTGAATACACCCGAACCTACATGAATCCCTAGAGTTCTTTGGCGAACCTCGTGTCCGGAGACTCCCATATGGATTGTTCGTTCAATGTCCTGATATCGTTCCACACATTTCCATCACTGCTACAGCCATTACTTCGAGCATTGAAAGGTCGTAGGGGCAACCGACGGATGCAGGCAACCTCAGATTCCGTAATTAGGATTTAGGACAGAGACTCTACGGGTAATGCGCCCTTTTTGAACAAGATTCCAGTATCAGGATTTCAAAGGTACAAGTAAGCACCATTAAGAAAGACTGCTGGTCTCCAATCCGTGTGCGCAATCAGGGGCCTCAACCACCAACTCAATGTGCCAAACCCTAAGCCCGCTTTTCCCCAAACCCTAAGCCCCAAACCCTCAACCCTAAACCCTAAACCCTAAACCCTCAAACCCTAAACCCCGCACCCTCAGACCTAACCCCTAGCAAGGCACCTGCAAGCTCTGGAGACAGCTCCAGAGACGTGCTGACATAAGGGCGAGTGACAGACACACCCATGGCTGGGGCAAGGCTTAGGGTTCTAGGGTTTTAGGGTTGGGGGTGAAAGGGTCTTAGGGTTGTAGGGATTTGTGGTTTTGGGGTTTTGGGGTTTTGGGAGTTAGGCTTGAGGTGTCAGGTGGGTCACATCTTGAATATTGTCAAGGTACTTGTCAAAGATACGCTCAACCCTAAGCCCAAGGTACTACAGTTGTTGAAGATACCCTAAACCCTAAACCCGAAATCCTAAACCAAAGGCACCACAGTTTCAAAGATGGTCGTGTTGGATCGTTCTTGGATCCAGGTATACTATCTTCTTCAGCCACAACTCAGGCAGGATGAAACAGTCTTGTACGGAGCATAGACGATTCCAGAGAAAAGCACACCATTGTCATGGGTTCCCCTACTACCCCCTCTATACTACCCCCCTAGGTTCTCCCTCAATGAATACCTAGTAGTAGGGGAAAACCATGACAGTGGTTTGTCTTGAAGTTGAATGCTCTGCTGTCAGCGTGCCGAATACCATGGCATCCTGATGTTGAAGTGTGAGTCTGCTGCGGCAGGTAAGCCCCAAGATTCCCCCCATATAGGATTTAGGGTTTGGGGTTTATAAGGTTAGGTAGAAATATGGGCTCTTGGGCATTTTAGGCAGATTCTAGGGACCTTCCAGGTACATATCAGGTATATAGCAGGTGTACAAGGATCTCAGGGGTAGAAGGATCTCAGGGGTAGGGGCTTATACTGAGGGCCCCTGGTTTTAACCTTAGATAACCCTGAACCTAAACCCTTTTCTGAAATGCTTAATGTAGACCCCTGAATGATAGACCCCCTCCCCTTAGTAGGGATTATTAACCATGCGTCTACATTACGCCCCAGGATCGACCTGACATGAAGAAGGGACCCTAAGGAGCTTCTAAGCGCATTTGTACCCCTGGGTTCTGGGATCCTTTTAAAGGAGCTCTAGGGGATGATGTTGGCTCATTATAAGGGATACATGAGGGCTATATTGGGGAAGCCTTTTAGGGGTACGATTTTAGGGTAACAACCCAGGAACCCTTGAATCCTGTGCACACCACTACAACTAAGGCAGCGATCAGTTCCAAAGTGCATCATCAATAAGTATTCCGTTGAGTTGAGTAAGAACGCATGGTGGGATTTAAAGAACTATCCTTAGCTGCGTGCTATTAAGTGGCGACATGGAAACTAGTGGTGACTTTGTAGTCCATGGCACATTTCTTAGCCCAACTTGCCTCCCACCAACTCTAGAGCACTACTACGCCTACACCCATGAACCTCTCAAGACCCCCCACAAACGCGACCTACGTCGACCCTGTTTAAGGGTGGTTAGGGTGTGTGTCCTGGTAGACCCAAAGATTCAGTGGTTGGAGAAGTGGAAGCTGGCAATCCATCTGTGTGAACTTCTACAGGCCAAATCCGCACAGACTGTGCATCCTATCCCAAATGTTACGCATGCAAAGCCGGAGCCACGTAACTTCAACTTCTAAACCCTAAACCCAACACCAAATCTGAGCAACCCCAACCCACTCCTCAGTAAAATCACCAGAAGGAATTCTGAATCCTGCTTGCTCGGAGGCTCGGCAGGGGCAACATAGTATGTATAGTTGTAAACCTATAGGCTATAAGCCATACAAAGACCCTAGTTATCCCCTCTTGCCAACCCACCCGCAGAGCCTCCAAGAAAGACCCCGGAATGATTCTTGTCCACAGGTAGGGTAAATCCCTAGCAAATCTTCAAGTAGGACAAAGCCTCCTAAGAAGGGTCCTTAGAAGGAAACTACGAAGTAGAGGGTCTGTCCTATCTGGGGGCTCCTAACGCATCTACCTTAACCTGAACCCTTACACTCAAAGACGTTAAGTCTGTACCCTTAATGTTTGCAACCTTAGGTTTTGGGTCCCACAGACCCTAATTCAGGTTATTGCCCATGGATTAGGGACAAAAACTCAAGGGTACAAACCCTACTTGGAGGGTCACGGGCCTTCGTACGTAGGTTAATAATGGGGATTAACATATGGCTTAGAGGGGCTAGTAACCTACTTGCTAAGCCCCCCTGACCCTCAAAGTATACCCCACACCAAATCCTCACAGCGGTGCCTTTCTCGGCTGCGCTCCGCACGTGGCACGTCACCTGATCCAAGAGCTGTATGTGCCGTTCCGGACATGCTGTCACCGTGCCACGTGCCACGTCCATAGCTTTTGTATAGTTATAATCCTGCTAGACCTATAATAATGCATCTTTACAATGGCTCATTGGGTTATACAACAACACATTTAACATTGCTTCTAAGGGGATGCGAGATAAGGGTTCTCCATGAAACAAAGGGAATGACCACAATATGCAAAACAAGCAGGCAGGCAAGTTGGAAAAATAGAAGCCAGCCAACCAACAAACAAAGAAGCCGAGAAACAAACAAAGAATCAACCACACCCAAGCCGATCAATCGAAGAAACAAACCAGCAAGCCAAGTAACGCGCAAACCGAGAGAGCAACACCCCGACACACAACAAAAAAACATCTAAAGCTACTTATGTGTACGTACATACAACTATATACACACATGAAAGTAACAAGCGAAATAATTGGCATAACAATCACAACAACAGTCATTAAAGTAGCGACATGACAGGCATGATGAGTATAATAACGCTCTTCAACTCCTAAACCTAATAACGCTCTTCAATCCTAAGCCCCAATAAGGCTCTTCAATCCCTAAACCCTCAGGCCCTAAACCCTACACCCTAAACCTTAAACCCTAAACCCTAAACCTTAAACCCTAAACCCAAGCTTTTCAACAAAACCATTGGGTCACCTGCAGCCGCAGCGGCGGCTGCGCGCGCGGCGAAGGCGCTGGGGCCGGGAGCGCCCCCGGAGGCCAGCAGCCACTCCTTGGAGTTTATTGGGTTTAGGGTTTAGGGTTTAGGGTTTAAGGTTTAGGGTTTAGGGTTTAGGGGTTAGGGTTTAAGGTTTAGGGTTTAGGGTTTAGGGTTTAGGGTTTAAGGCTTAGGGTTTAGAAAGTTTAGGGTTTAGGGTTTGAGGTTTAGGGTTTAGAAAGTTTAGGGTTTAGGGTTTGAGGTTTAGGGTTTAGAAAGTTTAGGGTTTAGGGTTTAAGGTTCGGGGTTTAGAAAGTTTAGGGTTTAGGGTTTAGGGTTTGAGGTTTAGGGTTTAGAAAGTTTAGGGTTTAGAGGATTTGTGTTACCTGTAAAGGGGTCATAGGGATGTCTCCAGGCCCATGAGGGATTGGTGTTTTTTAATTGGGTCACATGGATGTTTAGGGCATTGTCAAGGGTGGAAAAGGGGCTATATGGGACGGATACGTACAATGAGGTTCAAGGGTCACAGGGGTATATCATAGGGGTCGAGTCTGAGGGGTTACTGATTTTAGCTACTTGTCTAACATGGCTTTTAATGGGGGAGTGGCCTATTTGGGCCTCTTTCGTGCAATCATCTCGGATGCATTCCTACACTCCATGCATACAGGGTTGACCAGATCTCCACGAAGCGGGGTTGTCAAAAGGAGGGTCTCCATTTCAATTGCGGCTTTCCTCATATTGCCACTAATCATTGCTGGTCATAGAATCACGCACGAACAGCCACGCCGCGTAGGAACGGCTCATGCGACCCACAAGCTTCACGCGAACGCCGCATCATGTTCATGCCGTTGATCAAGGCTGGCCCAGCTGCACCGCCACCCTTCGCCGTCAGCACCACGTCATATAGTAAGAGCAATACACTTTGCAAAATGATACAAAACAAACTGCAATAATAACAACGATAAAGAGAACTACAAAGCATCACAAGGCAGATACTGGAAACAAAAAAATCAAAGTTTTCACAACAATGACGACACTACGAATAAGAATACTAAAAAACACAACAACAGATAACAATGTTGATATTGCCAGTTACTAATGGAACTCATAACAATACTGATAGCAGGCTTACTTGTAACAATGCTAACAACAAGACTATATAAACAAAAACAGAAATCCTAAACCTTAAACTCTAAACCCAAAACCCTAAACCCTAGATCCAAA